>CAMOHE010055195.1:66276-183626 GCA_946598075.1 Artocarpus hirsutus
TAACTTTCATAAACTTAAACAACCACAAATTAAACTTACAATGCCATACTAAATACATAAATAAAAGCTTAATTATATGTCATAATCATCAATAACCATAGACTAAACCAAACTTTAAATAAAAGAGGAAAAAAGGTTTGATCATATACCCTTGAAGAATGAACTTTAATGTGCTCCTCCTAATCTCCCTTCTCTTTCTTGATTAGGGTTAAATTTTGGTGAGTGTAAGTATAGAAAATTTTGAGAAAGAGAGAGGAATATGGAACCTAGTTTTGCTTGAGAAGAACAGGAAGGAATAGCCAAAAATGGGCTCTCTAAGAGCTAGGGTGTATTTATAAGCAAAGGACTAAGCTTTGGGTTGATTTCCTTTTAATGCTTATCATGGTTTAAAGGTTTTTCATGAACATTTAATTGAAACAAATCATACTGATTTGGCTTAAAGGATGGCACCAACTCCAAACCCAATGGAGAAAAAAAAAACATTTTTTCTATGAAGTCCTATCTTTACTAAAATAAAACTATTCCAGGTAAGATGTAAGTATGATCACTCTTACAAGACAAGATCCATATTTTAAGGGGCGCTGCCATGACCTAGGTGTTTTTGTGTCTCTATAGAGTCAAATTTTACATTGTTTTAGCCTCTTACATTGCTTAAATCTTGATCCGAATCCAATCTCTAAATTAGTCAGTAATAATGTAATTACTTAATCACACAATAAAAATAGATTACTATGATCTTAAAACTATTTCTAGACCAAAAAATCTAGAATTGACTTTTTCTGCACTTTTCTCAGATATGACATAGTATTTCAATAGTGGCAATTTCTAAACTCGGATAATATTTTTATTTTACTAAAAATGCTACTTGTATATCTCCTGTATTAGCTAATAGGTAATTAAGAAGTTGTTGTGTGTTAAATTGTTTTTTGGCATACTGTTAAACACCCATAGTACCTGAAATAATTTCTTATAACTCGAATTCTCGAGTTACTTACTAGTTGAAATTTCATCCGCCTTAAATTGCAGTGAAAATCATCAACCGAATTAATCGATCACAAAAAAGTTAAATAATTTAACTTTAATATTTACTATAGATACTGGAATTTATATATTAATTCCACAAATCCTTCAATCACAAAAATCAAACATGATATTTTTCTAGGAAAGTCCTTAACTTAAATATGTAAATTATAATATTTAATTTTAAGATTTTCTCGGTCATTACAGTGATCATTGTCAATAGAGGAGATCTTTCATCTTTGATTCTTCATTGTGAGCACCATCGATGCCTTCAATGAAGAAAGGAAATGAACACCAAAGGCCTTACGACAAACTTGCATCGAAGCTACTCCAACAAGGTGATGGCGTAAAACTATCGAAGAAGAAACCTAGCAAAATGATCGTGCTATCAGAGGCTTTTGATGACAATGAAGCTTGTGCAATGATTGTAAACAAAGAGAGAAGAAAGGGGGAGGAGGAGGAGGAGAGAGATAGGCGCTAGGCGATCTTTGTTGTCATTCATGTCGGAGCATAACCATCCATCGCCAAAAGAGATTGACGAAGAGAGAGAGAAAGAGGAGAGTGAAAGGGGTATTAAAGAGCAGGAGTGGATGATAAAGAAAGAAAAAGAAAAGACAGAACCTAGGAAGGTTAAAATTGGAAATCTAAATAACTAAAAATCTAAGTGGGTGTTTGGAAGAGTGGTGAGAACCACTTTTACTGTAGCATATGAGAACTTTTTTACTGTAGCCAATTTTTTTTATTGTTACTGTAGTATGTGAGAACTTTTTACTGTTCATAACTGAGATTGTGGTGGGAACCACAATTGCCAAATAGGGTATAAGTAACTAAAATTACAATTGGCCTATTATTTTATACTTATTGGAAAAATGCTCTTAAACTGTTAAATGATTAAATATTTGGTTATGTAATTTCCCCTAATTTAGCACGTAGTGGTGTAGTCAATTAAAAGAGTTAATCTGGGGATCATATGGGCACATATAATAATTGCTAAGAAATTTTTATAAAGGCCATCTTTTAATTTTTTTTCTTTTTTATAAATGCTCCACATATTTAAGTGTGGCACAACTTAAACATGTAAGATAAGTGGTAGTATAGCAAAAAATTTTTAAGTCTGGTATAAATAAATACATTTTTTAAAAGTGTGGCATAACATTTAATTTTCTCATAATTGCTTCAAATAATTAACCAATTATTTAATTTCAAATCTATTTCACTACAAGATTAAAACTATACTCCATAATTGTATTCCATCAAAGAATTTAATTGTCAATCCATGCCACATTGTATCTTTACTTTACAATCCTTTGTACTATATTGATAATTCAATTGATATCTTGACTGTTTAATTAAAATAATTACGTATTTACCTTGACATTTACTAGTTTTCTCTAATGATAATATTTCAATAATCTCTATTATGAATAATGATTTATAATTAATGTTGACACAATGTTGTTAGATAATTTAATAATCAAATACCAAAAACTTGTTGAGAAATATATCAGACAAATTCCATATTAGTAATTTATAAATTTCAGTATTTATAAATGCTTACACTAAGTCAAGGAGAATATTCTCAAGTCAATTTACTCCTTAGCAACTCAAATGAAACTATATCTAATATAAAATTATAATTAACTCAAGATTAAGATTAAAGTAAAACAACGCCTATGAGATTTAATAAGTTTGTCGGTCATTTCAATTCAATGTTAATTAAATCTCATTTACGATCTTGTTTTGTATAGATAAACTATACTAGTAAATTTATATATGATCAAGACAAATCATTTGATGGATTTATTATAGTCTAAGCATAAATATAGCGCCTAACTTTATTTATCAATTAATGAACTATATTTATTTAATCATAAGATAACTTGTATTAATGTCTTTTGTGAATACTTGTAAAACTCCACATAAATACATATAATATGATTAAATGGATGTTTAGTACTCAATGATACTTATGCACAAAAGAAATACTAAAAAATACCTCAATTTCATATCTTAGAAAGTATACTTACAAAATATTCTTTGAAGAGCATACAATCCGAAAATTCATAGCATGAAAAATTGTAGAGAACTATTGTAAAGTATTAAATTGAGTTGTTGAGAGTTGATATTAATTTAAAATTTAAGGAGTTAGTGCAACTTGTCCTAAACTAAAATATGGATTATGCCCTAAGGAGTCATAGTCCATTGTCAATGGTACTCAACAACATCCATCGGCCCCATCTTTGACATTAGAACCCCCAAATACCCCACCAACAACACCCCCACCCCACAACAAAACCATTACCACCACCACCACAGCCGCTAAGGAATCAAGGTCAAGATTAGACACTTCTTGGAAGAAGATGTAAGACCTCGAGAAAACTATTTTTGACCCTAAAGATAGGTCCAAACATCAATTTTATCGATTTGATTGCATGAGGGCCTATTTGTTTGATTTGAGTATTAGGGTGTGTTTCTCATTTACGCTATTAATATCCCAATATGAAGAGAAATAAAGAACTAAAAAAAAGGTAAAGGATTGTTGATGTTGTGATTATTCATTCATATGAAAATGATATAGAGCACAAAAATAAAAGTACTAAACTCCAGTAATTGTTAGTTCAACTAGAATAAAAACTTGAGATGAACTTTGATTCTTTAAGCCTATTCGTACTAAGAGCTTTCTCTTGATGAAAAAAATACAACTCAGATTTTTTATGGTGGTGGTTTAGAGTACGGAGTCTTAGAGGCTGTTAGGCTGGGTTTTTACCATAAACTCAGTTATAAACACTGTAAAACTCTCATATGTTACAATAACAATAAAAAAATTACTATAGTGTAAAACTCTCATATGATACCGTAAAAATAGTTCTAACCAACGATCCTCATCACTCTTTCAAACACCTTATTAGTTATTTTTAACCACCCTCGTCACTTTTTCCCTTGAAGAAAATGGTTTAGATGGTGGATAACATAATTAATCAATACCATATCGCTCACTATTATTTGAAATTTAAAAAATTAAATTAATAATAACATGTGGATCTTTTTATCCCGAAATTTTGCGGAACTTCCAACATTTTCTCCGTCATAAACTATTTTTTTTATTGAATAATTTACTATACCTCTCAAATTTGCGTGGGCGGAGACCGCAACAATTATGTGGCCATAAAATCCAGGCTCCGCTGGTTGATTTGACCGTGATTGATCAGTTGACAAGAAACTACATTCCCACTTTACCCTTCGTTTCTTTTAAACGACTCCCTTTAAATTCCGTTGTTTGGTTGAGAGAGAAATACATAAGAAGAACCCTTGTGATAATATTTCGTAGAGACTGTTATCATATCATTGTACAGACTCATCTCTCTAGCTCTTTCGTGAAGCGTTGGAGAGAACAGAAAAAAGAAACAAAAAAAAGGAAAAAAAGCTCAGAGATATATACAAAACTCCAAGGGAAAAAAACAAGAAGAAAGCTTTCTCTTTTCCGAGAGCCCACGTGAAAAAGACAATCCTGAAAAAGAAAGGGAAACTCAGAGTTTGTGACGTCCGACATTCTGGGCAGCCCCGAAACCTTTTTTTTAAACCCTTTTTTTTGGGGCAGTTTCGTTATTTATAAAAGAAACAGAGAAGAATTTTTTATGACAAAGAAGAGACATAGGAGGAGGAGAAAATGATGATGAAACCGAGTCGACTCGGACCGAGTCACGACCTGGTCAAGGCCTCCAATTTCTTCGCTGTTCCCGAGAAGCCGAGAGACTTCTTCGTCCTCGTAATGCGCGTCGGCCTTCTGGTCTGCTTCGTCGCGTCGGTCTCTCTGGCTCTCCACTCCGCCTTCTTCTCCAAATCCCCTCTCCGGTTCACCCTCCCGGACCGGGCCCGAACCGGAGGAGGGGGATTTTCTCTCCAGCCCGAGCAAAACGACGACGGATGGCCCACCAACATCTCACACGTCCTCTTCGGAATCGGCGCCTCCGTGAACACGTGGCATCTCCGCAGCCGCTATGGCCAGCAGTGGTGGGACCCGGAGTCAACCCGTGGTTACGTCTGGCTCGACGGCGAACCGGACAAAAACGACACCGTCTCGCTCCCTCACAAGGTCTCCTCCGACTGGACCCGGTTCAGATTCTCCAGCTCGCAATCGGCGGTTCGGATCGCCCGTATCGTGTTGGAGAGCTTCAGGCTCGGGTCCCCGAGCGTGAGGTGGTTCGTGATGGGGGACGATGATACGGTGTTCTTCACTGACAACCTTGTTTCGGTGTTAGCGAGTTATGATCATAATCAGATGTACTATATTGGCGGGAACTCGGAAAGCGTGGAGCAGGACGTGATGCACGCGTACGACATGGCGTTTGGCGGCGGCGGGTTCGCCATCAGCTACGCTCTCGCAGCTCGCCTGGTTAAAATATTGGACGGCTGTCTAGACAGGTACTACTTTTTCTACGGCTCCGATCAGAGGATCTGGGCATGCCTCAGTGAGATCGGCGTACCTCTCAGTCTTCACCGTGGGTTCCACCAGGTACGTACCTACGTGGCTTTTCCTCATAGGTTCGAATATTCTTTGTTTCTTCTTTATTATTTTTTTATTCCGTGAGGTAAAAGTGGTCAAAGAGTTTTAGTCCGTTAAACGTCCGTCTTTCACGGAGGATCTGTTGTCCGCTTGGGTTTCGCCACGTGTTGTTGGATTGTTTTATTTTTGAGAGTCGTCGACGGGGAATATTTGGTGGGCGATTGTGGGAAGAGGGAATTTGTCCGGTGGGCAATTGGAAAATGAAGATTGGGAATTGCCACTTCACCGTGAAGACGTGAAATGGATTTCTTTTTTTTTGTGGGACCCAACCAAACTTTTACGTGGGGGGTTGTAATTTTACTTGAAAAACGATGGGTTGTGGTGCCAACACCAGGAGGCTTGCGTTTAATTTTCAGATTCGAGTTGTTATTTCGTTTCGAATCGGTTGTGGAGAGAGGCAATGAATTTTTATCGTTAGACTTTAAAATGGCCGTTTTCAGGTTTTTTTTTTTTTTAACTACACTTCCTCCTATATGTGAGGGTAACTAATCCCTCATTTATTTCTTAAATTTGAATTAAAATATTTTGATTTAAAAATTTTTATAATAACATTTTTATATTTCCAAAAAAAGAAAAAAGTGCGTTAGCGTATGGGCATGGGAATAAATAAATTCTAAATGGGCATTTGGTGGACTTGATAAAGAAATTTTTGAAGGGAAAAAGGCAATTAAAAAAATTGTGAATGGAAAGAGGCAATAAGAGAAGAACTGTTATTGGACCATTTGGAAAGCTCATCGGAGTAAATGAACGAAAAAGTTCAAAAAAGAGGCGCAAATGTTAAAGTTCTTGTCCTGTTAACTCATAGGACGTGGCGAGGTTGCTTGGGTTTTTGGGATTCGTGTAATAGTTGTTAAGTAATTTGGTTGGTTTTGTTCTTTGTACTCATTCATGAGGAAAGTTCTTTTGAGCATAATAACATATAAACAAGAGCATTTGAATACACAAGTGGAACTAACTGAGAATTAGAAGCGGTGATTTAAATTATCGGTTTAAATTTAATAATTATAATATATAAAAAATTTATATTATTATTTTATATTGTAGTATATAAAAGTTTTATTATTTATAGTTTAAATAATTGATTTGAACTATTTTTTTAAACATAAACTAAAATATTATTTATATAAAAATTTTGTATTATAGTATATTTTTATTTTATATTTTAGTATGTGAGGTCTTTACAGTTAAAATTTTGATATTAAAATTTGGTTTTCAATCACTATTAGATCTGTATCTTTGGTCCCTTTAGAACCCTATTGGATAAAACAATAGATGTTTTACGTGATAAAAAAGAAAGAGGATTTAGTCAAAGGGGGTGTTTGGTAAAGTGGTGAGAACTGCGGTTTTTACCACAAAATCAGTTATGAATAATAAAAAGCTCTCACATGCTACAGTAACAATAAAAAAATTGTTACAGTGTAAAGTTTTCATATGCTACAGTAAAAGTAGTTCTCACCACTGATTTCTACCACCTTTCAAACACCCTAAAAGACTTGATATAAAAGTTAAAGTGCTTAAAATGATGCCGTGCAATTTTGTCCTAATTAGCAAATATCATCTTGTACTTCAACTGTGAGCGCACAAAAAATCTATTTGGATCTAAAACATTAGAATCACTCCTGAGGATTCTTCAACTACTATTGAAAAAAACTACTATTGAAATTTACAACCCACCAGCCAACACGTATAGAAAAACAATGCAAGTAGCATTCAAACACTTGTAAACCTTGGCAGCAAGGCAACCTTGTAAGAAAAAAATGCTTTGATTTTTCATCAGAAGAAGACGAACAACACTTATAATTTCTAGGACCCTTGTTATCTTAATGTGACCACAGGACACGACAAAGGGTCGGTCTCCTTGTGGCCTTGCCCGAAGGGCAAAACTGGTTGAAAAAAGCTATGTTGTCTGTTTTTCTTTCTCATCGTTCCTTACGGAAACTTCAATTATGAATGATTTTGAAATGAGTTTAATCTTATTAGTTTGAATCTTAAACATTATACTACTTTCACGTATTACAATATAAATAAAAAAATATATTATAATATAAAACTTTCGCATGGTAAAAAATACAAGAAAATAAATAGTTCTTACTAATATAGGACCAAAAAATTGGACAACTTTTATCTTTATAAGCCAATGTAAGATAGCGCTGTTTTTGGAATCGTTAATCTTTTATTAGATGGAGCGAGATGTTTACTTGAACTTTTTAAATTCCAATATCATGTAATTACGACTTTGACTCTCATCTTCAAACGTCAACATGTTAATAGGGTGGCCTTCTTTCTTTTTTATATTTTTAAATGATACATGAGGCAGATTTATTTAATCCTTTTAAAGTTGCGTGATTATACATTCAACTAAAAGTATAATGGTGTCATTGAGTATTTGATGACCATGCTTTTATTAGCAACCATGCATTTGTGTCCTGGGTTGTCCTGGGTTTAGTCTTTGTCGACTCACAGATAAAAGATGCATATTTCTCTCCATTCCTTATGAAGCCTTGGGTTTTGTTTTGTTTTTTTTTTTTGGATATTGGGACAACTAGTCACGTTTTAAAAAGTTTTGGAGAATAGTCAACTTGTCTTCGATCATGCCTTGGCCAAGAAGAAAAGTCCCATAGAGTTTTATTATTATTATTATTATTATTATTATTATTGAACTTCGCATCTTATGATGGAGTAGAGTGTGTTTTACGATAGATTATGCCTCCAACTATGTATAGAATATTATTAAATTAAAAAATATATAGAATAGGGTCATCAAAAATTATTACACACGTAAGTGTGTGTAATTTGGAGGCCAAAATTATGATTGTTATGACAATTCATGATGAATGAAAAAATAGAATTGAACAAATAATACTTATAAAAAATGTGGTCATGAGTAAGGTACAATTATTTATGACTTTTAACTGTATGAATAAAATATTATGTAATGTGTTTAAGAGTAAGGTACACTTATTTATTGCTTTTAATTCTATAAATACAATTTTGGATCCAAATAATTTGCGTTTGTACCATTTATAAGTGTTGCTTTGAATTTTATAAATAAAACTTTGGGTCATAATAATTTGTGTGTTTGTATCATTTATGTTTTTCTTGGTTTTGTACTTTTGTACTTTATCATGAAATTTTCCTTTCATAACACATAGAAACAAAAAATTTGAGAGGCTAAAGTGATGGATCCAAACTACAGGCTTGTCAAGTTTGGCACTCGCTATTCAAGGCTCAAAACTCATAAAGAAACTATTCCCCCCCTTTTTTTAAGAAAAATATTCGTATCGTAGTATTACAAAATTGCACTCGTGCATCTTATATTTATTGTCTTTTGCATTTAAGATCTTAAAAAATACAATCTGGTAATGCAGTTCGATCAATAACTGATGTTAATTAATAAACGATAATTAGGGTCCAAAATTTTAGAGTTTAAATAGTTTAGTATCCAACTTGCCAACCGATAAAAAGCTTAGGGTCCATCTATGGAAAAATCTTAGATAATTTTTATCTACTAGTAGATATTTGTTAGTTATTAGATCACAATTGTGAAAAATTCTAGAATTTAAGGTATTATTTGCCAAAATTGAAAGTTAAGGATCCAAATTGTCAAATACTAAAAGTTCAGGTGCATCCATGCGATGAACCCAAACAAAAATCACTTGTTAAGGGTAAAAAAAAAGATAGATACAGAATAATCCTTTTAGTATCACGGAACTAGAATTTTAATATTTAAAGATGTTTCGTGTGCTGGCCATGGGGTGAGGAAGTAACGCTCTTTAGTTCATGATGTCATGAATAAAAATTATTATTATTTTTAAATGACATATAGAATTAAGCGTCCACATGTTTCCTAGACAATATATGAACATATGTGTTATGTAGCTAATTTACCAAGTAGATGAACTAAAATTTTGAAGTTTGTATGATTGATTCATTTATATCTTGTATTTATTTATTTATTTTCAGTTAGATATCAGGGGAGACCCATATGGTATTCTAGCAGCTCATCCTTTGGCTCCGCTAGTATCCCTTCACCATCTTGACTACTTAAATCCAATGTTTCCGGATATGACCCAAATAGACTCGGTGAAGACACTAATGAAGGCATATGGGGTCGACCCGAGACGCATTCTACAGCAATGTTTTTGCCACGACAAGAGGCGAAAATGGTCGATTTCTATAGCATGGGGCTACACCCTGCAGATTTACCCCTTCATGGTGGCGGCCAAGGATCTGCAGACGCCGCTGCAGACGTTTAAGACATGGCGAAGCTCGAGCGACGGGCCTTTCACATTTAATACCCGGCCGGTGAGCCATGACCCGTGTCAGCAGCCGCTTGTTTATTTTATGGACCGGGTTGAGGAGGTCAGCGAGAGCGGAAGTCTGAGTGGTTATGGGGTGTTCCTGACCAAAGAAGAAAACAAATGCATCTCGGAAGAGTACAAACGTGCAATGGAAGTGCGCAGGGTTGTGGTCTCCTCAATGAAGATGGATGATGATTATTGGAAAAAGGTGAGTTTCTCCTACATAACAACTAATAATACCAAAATGCTGAACATTTGGTTGTAAAGAGAAATACTTGGCGACTGCAATGCTCAATCAAACACCAAACAAGCACTATTAAAAAAAACTTCATTTACTATTGCATAAAAACCATGAAACTTTCACATAACAATATTAAATCTATTTGGTCCCATTTTTAAGTATATGCTAATATGGAATGGACAGACATGTTTCATAGTGTTGAGTAATTAATAGATTATCAAAATTCTAGTTATCTGAATAATGTATCGAAGAAGAATGACGATCCTTACTAGTAGCTGTATCGGTAAATATCTTCCTTGTCAAATTTGTGTTGATAGTGATATTTTAACTAATAGTGAATAATATATAAAAAATTTTCCTCATATGATTGTGATGATGAGCAGGCACCAGTTAGACAGTGCTGTGAGATTTTGGATGATGGGAGTGTAAAGAACGGCACCATGCGGATTAGAATCAGAAAATGCAGACCATGGGAAACCATAACTGTGTAGAGAAGGCGTAATATTTTCCTTCTACTTGCTTTTGAGCTAGTCAGCAGTTAAAAGGAGGTTATACGCTAATTTCGGTAAATATTTCTCTACTTGAAATCACAAAAGGATGGCCTTGAAAATATAGTGCTCCCACTATCACATATGGAGAATATGATGGATATTCATCTCTAAAAAGTCTCCAACAATTAGTGCCAAGCCTAACTTTATTGCATCAAAAGGCGCAAAAGCATTTATATGCGATTGAAGTTGCTTCCGTACACGAAATGTAATTGAGCAAAGGGAAAAACGGAAAGAAGGAAAAGAAAAGTGACCTTTGTCGTCTTTAATATGTTTGAAATAATCATGCAGAGCCACCCACAAAAGCTATTCAAGTGGAAATACGACCCTTTTGTTTGGAAGAAAGATGGTGACGAAAAACAATAATTTCTAGGTTGAATGGTCAGATCAGAGTAGTATTTTGTGTAATGCCATCTATAAAAAGAGCAATTCTGTTTATCATTTTTTGTCTATGGCTTTATCGCTTGTTTAGTTTTATGCTATGTGAGGTAGAGTTAAAAAGCGAAGGAAAAGAAATTGTTGGTGGAATTTCATAGTGGAAAAATGAATATTGATAGGTTGTTTGAATCGTTGCTTCAAATGATGAGTTATATTTGAAATTATTGTAGCAACTAGTCATTCAAATTTTACGAGAAAAACATTATAACAAAATAGATCGAACTAGAATTTTTTCATTTCGGTTCAGTGAACCAGGCACCCTTTGAGTTGTTTGCTAGAGAGGATTTAGAGAAAGAAGCAGTAAAAATCTATATATGACCTACCATTTTTAAATGCTTCCAACTTTGAAAAAAAAAAAAAGTGGGGACAATATTGCATATATACAATATCAAGATGACCATTTTGCCAGTACAGGGGTGTAATGGTAGAAATAGATTATCAACCCACGCTCCTCCCACGTGATTTCTCTACCTCTTTTTTCCCCCCTCTTCTACAGAACCTTTAGAAAGTAAAACTGGTTCTTCCCATATTATTTTCCTCACTTGGATTTTTATCTTCTGTCATATTTCTCATTCCTCTTACCAAACATAGTGTTAGTGTTGACACTGTCAAACCAGTGAATACCAGTATATATAAATTACCTCAATGGTAGTTAAGAAAAGTTAACAAGAGCTTGGAATTTGAGAGAAAGAAGGGTTTTAAAGTTCTAACTAAGACGAAACTCAATCATCTACATATATTATCAAATTGTTAGATAACCCTCATATTAATATACAACACATAACACAATGTTCTGATTTACAGGATATGTTTAGTACCAAAAAAGAAATTCATGTTCTGATGACATAGATACTTAAAAGTACATATCAACAAATGGCTATAACAGATTAAGGACCAACCGCATGTGATGTAAACTGCAGCCTGTTACAGGCGCAGTAACACTGGTTCCCTTTATTGAACACACACTCTGACCAATGAAAAACTAATTGCACAGCAACGTGTCACGTGTCGCGTTTCCTGTCGTCGGATTTACACTGGTACAAAAAAAGAAGTGAATTGATCATAAACATAGGCATGCTATCCGATTAAGTAAAAATTTGATCTTACCCATCAGCAACTTTACAAAGGTATTCCCTTTGATCGTCTCTCAAAGGCACATCAGTGAAGTCTGACCACAGACAAAATGACCATATCAGCAAAAAGTTACTGACCAATATATGAAAAGGTTTACTAGAATTACAGACAACATTGAAAGAAACATAGCGTACTTGGTTACCTGCGAAAATATTATATATATATTCCTCTATCTTTTCTAGGCAATGTTAAGAATTAAGAATCATGATTGAACAGTGTCATAATACATACCAGCTCCTGTGATGTCGGACCCCTTGAAAGACGTATTGCCTGTAGCTAGCGCACCTTCCAAGTTGGCATTGCTTAAATTCGCCTGCATAAAAGAGTGCACGAATTGATAAGGATGTTATACACAAATATACACGGAATTTCTTTTTGTTAAGTTTTCTGCATTCCATATGAGAGAAATTGGCAAAATTTAGTCCACTGCTTATCACCTGAGAAGTTCCTTGGATTGTTGAATTAAACATATTTCCATGTGGTATTAATGGAAGCATAAATTATGTAATCATTATTTCAATCATCGTCACTTCACCTTTGGGACTACATTAGAAAATTTCCCCATTGTTTATGCATGCAAATTACGTTGTAAAAAGGAAAACGAACTTCGCAGAGAAAATTAAATGATTCAAAGTGTTTGCTTTAAACTTACTTTTGTTACATTAGCCAAAGAAAAGTCTGCACCTCTTAGGTCAGCATCCGAAAGATCAGCCCCTGTTAAAAAGAGGAGAGGAATAATAATAATAATAATAATAATAATAATAATAATGGCATTGAACAACAATTGTGTCTTTCAGCCGTCAAATGCAAAAGTACATGTTTTCATTGTATTATAGACATAACAACAAAATCTTACGTTGGTATGTTGCTAAAGTTGAGACATCAATTAGAAACCAAAATGAATAAAACATAAAAGATTATAAATTAGCCAACAAGAATTTACTCACCTGTTAGATCAGCATCAAAGAAGCTAGCACCGAGTAATTTGGCGCCTTTGAACTTGGCTTGACGCAAAATCGACTGTGCCAAAGAATAAAACATGATCAACTTGTATTAAAAAAAGGGGAGAAGAAATTTGGGGACCAAAAAAGAAAATTTTCAATTGATTCGGACCGTTTTGAAATCTTGCTTGATCAGTGTCTTTCCGCTGAAGTCCTTCCCGGTGAGATCCTGTCCCCTAGTCACCTCTTGACCGTACGGCCCTCCACCCTTCCACATTGCCAAAATCAATCAAACATTTATTCTTTCTTTCTTTATCTTTTTTTTTCCTTCGGTTTCTCAGCAACCAAACAGGGAGTCATGGCGAGAAAATTTTACCTTGAAGGCGAGCGCGGGGTCAGCGACCAGCAGAGAGGCAGAGAGCAGAGCGAGCAAGCTTGCCTTCGATGCCGATTCGCGCAAAGACGAAAGCAAACACTGAGAAGCTTCTAGACGATTCTTCTTCGTTGACAAGTATAGAAGAGGGGTGGGAGGAGCGAGAGGAAGTTTTGTTGGGAGATTGGAAGAGAATAAGGAAACGTTGAGAAGAGCCATTTGCAAATTGCAAGCTTTTCTCCTTTTTTGCCTTTGCTCTTGTAGCGGGTGCTTTCCCTCTCTGTCGTCCTTGGATAACGATAAACGGGCGTAATCCGGAAACGGATAGGATGTTTTTGTTGGGTTTGCTTGCCCACACCTATGAGTAGGACGAAATTTAGAAAATAAACCTCGTCTCCCTAGACTGCATTTTTCAAAAGTTACCATTTTTTTAAATGCAAAAAGAACGGTTAAAATATATACTGGTAGGTTATGTTTTCAACACTAGTACAGAAATTTTCAAATTAATTAGTGGAATAAGGTAACCATTTTTTTTTTGTTTTCCTTATGAAGATATGTTTTTTTTTTTTAAAGAAAAAAAAGTGTTATATAGAATAAGGAGAGATAAGTTGCTGACGTTAACCAATGCCAGGGACACGCTCTCACGAGAAGAACCACCATACTAAGATGACAAAAGTTTCCAATTTGTCGACTTGTGATAACTCTAACGCATCCAGAATGGGTAGTTGAAGCATGAAGGAGTGACGTCCAACTAAGCAATGAAACCTAGCTTAAACCCAACCTACCCAACCTCGGCCTACACCACCACCATCATCTGATGGACTCTAAGACTCTATAGCTAGGGCCAGGAGTCTAGTGAACCGCTAAGTGCCAAGCTAAAAAAATGAGGTTGGGCAGGTGTCTTCTTGAATTTTTTTTCCAATATTATCTATAAATTTGTTTAAAATTATATTCTTTCATTCTTAAAATTATACTCTATCTTTTGAAATTATGTTTCGACCCTCTTAAAGTTCTATGTATTCTCCATGTAATTTTTCTTAAAAATGTTAGCATATGCTTCACCTTTTGATTAATTTTTCTAGCTCTGTCCCTGCCACTCACTCATAGGTAATAAGGATGACAACAGGGCGGGGGAGTAGGTATGCTTCCCCAACCCCACATCTTATACTTTTTTGTCCCCCATACACACCTAATTTAAGACGGGGGACAGTGAATCCCCATCGGAGAAGCTATTCTAATACCCTACCCACTTACCCACGAAGAGTTTTAAAATTATTAAATCGTTATTTAACTTGAATTAAATTTCATAAAATAAATTATAAAATTTAACAATATGTCCATTTATGTCTTATAAAGATAGAGCCTAAACAAAGTCTAAACTTCAATATCAAAATAAAATTTGTAAAATAAACCAAAAAATTAAAATATTAACAACATTATTTCTTTTCTTTGGATATTTTTTCAAAACACCATGCCAACTCCATTTTATATAAATATATAAAATACACATATATAAATAAAAATAAAAAGCACATAATCAGGTTGGGGCCGATGGGGTATACCCATTCGCACCCCCAACCCCATACGTCCGATTAGGAGTGGGTATTAAGAATGTCATCCTAGTAGATAGCATCGCATTAGACTCCACCCCCCAACCCAAGAAAGCTAATAAGGACACTTTTTTTAGATGATATTCACTTACGTATGATTTGCAAACATTATATCATGTCAAATTTGTATCATAGCAAAAATGTTTGGAATTTTGATGAATTTTACTCAGAAAATAATGATTCAGAATTTATATTTTTACAACTTTCTTTCCTCGATTTATGCTTAAGTAACAGGGTGTTGGACATTATCAATTTCAACCAAAATTTGTAGTTATTATAGTTTAAAGTTGTCAAATGCTATGATGTCAAGAAAAAATAAGCTATATATAACTTTTTTTTTTGAAAAAAAAACTAAAATTAATTCAAATCTTCCTCCCAGTCTAGTTATAAGCTTTTGCCTTTCTCAATTGCTCTATGGTGTCTTCTGTACTTTGGGCTTGTTCAATAAGGCAATTGAAACTATTTAGGGTTTGGGAGTAAGTAGTCAGTTTTAACTTTTCTTACTAAATGACTAAAGTATTGTTAAATTAGAGAAATGATATATTTTTAAAAAAGAATAATCAATGATATATAGATTTTTGGTTTCTTACTGATTAACCACTATTAGTTAACGGTTGAACAATTTTATGTAATAAGTTATCGGTTTATTAATGATAAATTATTTATAAATCAATAATGGTTTGGTTTTGACAGTCAACCCAATTAACCACGGTAAAAAAAACACAACCATTTACCCAAAAAAAAGGTTCGCTCATTAATTAAAGAAGTTTCCCAAACTATTTCTTAACATAATTATAAAAATATACTCTTTAATTTGCCCTATTTTCTCAACCAATAACGCTGCCTTCTTATAGGTAAAAATTTCATCATTCATACCATGTAATATTTTTTTTTCCTGTAATGCGGCAAAATATTACTCATATTTTATTGTTTCTAAGCCCCAATGAATAAAATAAATTACATCTTTTAAGCGCTTTTATTTTAGTCGTATTCAGCGAAATTAATTCAATTGACTTAGAGTGTTTGTATCTCTTTTCTTTAATTTCTTTAAGGAAAAAAAAGAAAGAAATACCAGTATTTGAGCACGAGTATAAAATTATAAATGTTACCATGTGTGTGCATATATATATATATATATATATTCTTTTATCTCACCCTTGACAACTTGACTTGTCTGAGCTAATTACACCACCACCGAAATTTAGCTGACAAAACTCTTGTTTCACCGTTAGTTATGCCTCACAAAAGGAAATTAAAAAGTTTTTTTTTTGTTTAAAGAAAAACAAAAGCAAATTAGAAAAAACAAATTAAAAAAAAGGTTTTTTTTTTTTCTAATTTCAATTATCATTCTGTTCTGTGATATATTTCAATTGGACCATTTCTGGCAAATTCCTCGAACTTTGGGGACTAGCTGACCGGTGCCGGCAGCTAGCTAGGCCTAGAAGGCAGAAGCCCAGTTCTTCTTCTTCTCGATCGCCGGCCAGAGCCTAGGGTTCCGACTCCATTTTTTTCAATTTGAGGTCTGCTTCACTCTAAGATTTACATTTTTCTCTTTTTCTCTGAATTTTTCCGATTCTGTATCTTGGAATGTTCTTTTCTTTAGTTCAATTACTCTTTCTAAGCTATAATTTTTTTTCTCTTTTTTTTTTTTTTTTTTTTTTTTTTTTTTTTTTTTAATGCTTGGGATGCCGTTCTTTGGAGCTGTTTCGTTTATTTTTCTCCCACATTTTCCTTTTTTGGTTGATCCTCGCCGGGTGATCTGTCGTTTTTACTTTGGTTTTCTGAGCTCATTCACTACGATCTTCTTAAAACTGATGCTTCGGCAAATTGGAATTATATGGCAGAGTCAGATCTACATGTATTTATGTTTTGTTCAATTGTGTATTTCAATTTTGCGCAGTATGAAATAATTTCTAATTCTTGTTTTTAGTTTTTTTTTTTATAATTACTTTTCTTTATTAAGTCTTGGTGTTGATTTACTAGATACGGGTGGTACATTAAAAGAAGCAACAATTTTTTTACAACTTTTTTAGCTATGTGGAAGCTTCAGAATTTGCTATTGTTGGTTTTATGAAATGAGATTTTGTTTGTGGAGTTTTTATGGAGACTTGAGGTATGTGAAATTTTGTTGCATTTTGGGATGGTCAAGTTGGTTTAGAAGTACCTGTCGACTATGACCGAAGGATTACTATAATGGACAGTTAAGTTATCGGTTTGTCATTGATAATGCTTATGAGTTGGGAAGAACTGATGTACGAAGAAATTAGTTGTTGAAGCGGAGGTGTTTGATTGGCCGTCGAGAGACAGTGAGGATTAGTGCTAGTAGTGGCACTGTGATGGAAGTAATGGAGATATGCTTCTTCTAAAGCGTTTTCGACCTTTTTTCCCAGCTTTTTCCCTTCCCACCCGAATGGTAATTTCTCGAGGGTGGATTATATGTTATTGTGAACTGAGTTCCCAAGATGTATATGTCTTAGTTGGCACTTGTCAAACATGCATGTTCTCTTTTTTTGCTAGGAAGAGTTACGGGGAAGAGGAGAAAAATGTTTGCATTAGCTGTATTATAATACTTAAGTTAGTTATATGCACTCTGTCGTCTGTAAGCACCATCCATGTATCAAGTATGAATGAGTTTCGTTACTGACTATATGTTCCTCCACTCGTATTATCAATTTGTGTAGCTCCAGAGACTTTGCCTTGATAGGTTATGACAAGATTATGAACTCTGTGTTATATGTTTCGCACTTATTCAAATTATTCATTATGATTTTGCTAATATATGACGTTTATTTTTTATTTTATTTGTTTAGTGTTTTGGTATATGGTGAAGGTGTCTGTAGGAGTTGATCACTAGAAGTAGAACTTGGTTTCAAGTTCTATTTTAAGAATATTGTTCAAAGATGGGGCGTTTGAAGTTGCAGTCTGGAATTAATGCAATTGAAGAGGAGCCTGAAGACTGTGACAGCTATTCTAACAAAGCTACTTTAGCATGCATGATTAATTCAGAAATAGGAGCTGTATTAGCAGTTATGAGGAGAAACGTCAGATGGGGTGGGCGTTATATCTCTGGTGATGATCAACTAGAACACTCCCTAATTCAGTCTTTGAAGGCATTACGCAAGCAGATTTTTACATGGCAGCATCACTGGCATACCATCAACCCTGCCGTGTATCTTCAACCGTTTCTGGATGTGATTCGATCAGATGAAACTGGTGCTACAATAACTGGTGTTGCTTTATCTTCTGTTTACAAGATCTTAACTCTTGATGTTGTAGATCAAAACACCCTAAATATTGAAAATGCAATGCACTTGTTAGTTGATGCTGTCACTAGCTGCAGATTTGAGGTGACTGATCCTGCATCAGAAGAGGTAGTTCTAATGAAGATACTACAAGTTCTTTTGTCATGCATGAAGTGTAAAGCATCTTTAATGCTGAGTAATCAAAATGTTTGCACTATAGTGAATACCTGTTTCCGTATAGTCCACCAAGCAGGCCAAAAAGGTGAGTTATTGCAACGGATGGCTCGGCACACCATGCATGAACTTGTTTGGTGTATTTTCTCTCACCTTCCTGACGTTGCCAACTCAGAAAGTGCACTTATAAATGGAATCGACAATCGTGAGGTACAGAAAATCATTCCTTTCCTTTCTTTTTTCTTGAATATTTTCTTTGTGCTCCATATTAGTTGTTGGGACATGAAAGGAAAATTAAAACATGGTTGATAAAATAAAAGAGGAGGAATAATGGTATAAGTTGTAGTAAAGACTATGGTTAAAATATGCCTTAAAGCTGGAACTAGCAGCAATAGGAAGTACCAAATATAATCATATTTTTTAGTTTCCTGTATTAGCTTTGGCTTACTTTAAGTTTTCCTTAAAAGAACTTTTCTCTGTCTTTATTGTCACTTTTTGGTTACTAAGTAGCATACTTTTTCTTCTTGGTTATGAGGATTGAGGAAAAAGTCCTGGGTGAATTTAGTCCCAATTTTTTCATGTTTAGGCAAATTCCTTGGTTTGCTTTAGGATTTCTATACTTAGTGTAAGACCTTTTAAAAGAATGTGGCTCTTTGCCTCTTTGTTTGTTTCAGCCTTCATGGGAGAGAAGTTCTGTTCTGAAATGTTAGCAGAATGGGAACATTTTTATATTCTAGGGATTGAGGTGATATTTTCCTTGGATTTGAAATCAATCTGTGAACAAATACATACATGCATTCATATATAATTTTAAAATTTTCTTGATAAATTTTTGTTGTTGTTGTTTCCCGTACAGAGCCCTGGTTTGAACAATGAGTATGCACTTGGAAGTAGGCAATTGGAGAATGGCAACATGACATCTGAATATGATGGTCAAGCATTATCCACGAATCTTACATCCAATGCTTCTGTAGGTCCGGGAGTGGCAGGAATGGATGAAGACACAATTGGGACTGGGAAGGATACTGTTCCCTATGACCTGCGTCTAATGACTGAGCCATATGGAGTACCCTGCATGGTGGAAATATTTCACTTCTTGTGCTCTTTGCCAAATGTTGTTGAGCAGGTGGGAATGGGTCCCAGATCAAATACAATAGCATTTGATGAAGATGTTCCTCTTTTTGCCTTGGGTTTGATTAATTCTGCTATAGAATTGGGTGGTCCCTCCATTCGCAATCACCCTAGATTGTTGAGTTTGATTCAGGATGAATTGTTTCGTAATCTGATGCAGTTTGGTTTGTCAATGAGTCCGCTTATTCTTTCTATGGTATGCAGCATTGTTCTTAATCTGTACCATCATCTGCGCACTGAACTCAAATTACAGCTTGAGGCTTTCTTTTCTTGTGTGATTTTGAGGCTTGCACAAAGCAGATATGGTGCGTCCTATCAGCAACAGGAGGTAGCTATGGAGGCTCTTGTTGACTTCTGTCGACAAAAAACATTTATGGTGGAGATGTTTGCTAACTTAGACTGTGATATTACTTGCAGTAACGTCTTCGAAGACCTTGCTAATCTCTTGTCCAAGAGTGCTTTCCCTGTTAATTGTCCCCTATCGTCTATGCACATTCTTGCTTTGGATGGTCTTATTGCTGTTATTCAGGGAATGGCTGAGAGAGTAGGGAATGGATCGGTTGGTTCAGGGCACACTCCGGTAACCATTGAAGAATATACTCCATTCTGGATGGTGAAGTGTGATAACTACAGTGATCCTAGTCGTTGGGTTCCATTTGTTCGCCGAAGGAAATATATCAAGAGAAGGTTGATGATTGGAGCTGATCACTTTAATCGTGATCCAAAGAAAGGGCTAGAATTTCTCCAAGGAACACATCTCTTGCCTGACAAACTTGATCCTCAAAGTGTGGCATGCTTTTTCAGGTACACTGCTGGGTTGGATAAGAATCTGGTAGGGGATTTTCTTGGGAATCATGATGAGTTTTGTGTTCAGGTTCTTAATGAATTTGCTGGTACTTTTGATTTCCAAGACATGCATTTGGACACTGCATTGCGACTGTTTTTGGAAACATTTCGACTGCCAGGGGAGTCTCAAAAGATACAGAGAGTGCTCGAGGCATTTTCAGAGAGATACTATGAGCAGTCACCACAGATTCTAGTGAACAAGGATGCTGCTCTATTGTTAGCATATTCGCTCATAATGCTTAATACAGATCAGCACAACATACAGGTGAAGAAAAAAATGACAGAAGAGGATTTCATCCGTAATAATCGACACATAAATGGAGGCAATGATCTGCCTCGAGAATTCCTTTCTGAGCTCTATCACTCTATATGCAAGAATGAGATTCGCACAACCCCCGAACAAGGTGCTGGTTTTCCTGAAATGACACCGAGCCGATGGATTGATCTAATGCACAAATCAAGGAAAACTGCTCCATTCATAGTATCAGATTCTAGAGCCTACCTTGACCATGATATGTTTGCTATCATGTCGGGACCAACAATTGCTGCTATCTCTGTGGTATTTGATCACGCAGAGCACGAGGAGATTTACCAAACATGTATTGATGGATTCCTGGCCGTTGCAAAGATCTCAGCATGCCATCATCTTGAAGACGTACTTGATGATCTGGTCGTGTCTTTGTGTAAGTTCACAACATTGCTGAACCCATCATCTGTTGAGGAACCCGTGCTGGCATTTGGCGATGACACGAAAGCTAGAATGGCGACCGTGACTGTCTTCACTATTGCCAACAGGTATGGGGATTACATTCGCACAGGTTGGAGAAATATTCTGGACTGCATCTTAAGGTTGCACAAGCTTGGTCTTCTTCCAGCCCGTGTGGCTAGTGATGCAGCTGATGAGTCAGAGCTCTCTGCTGACACTGGGCATGGGAAACCTCTTACCAATTCTTTATCTTCTGCTCATATGCCTCCCATGGGTACTCCCAGGAGATCCTCGGGATTGATGGGCCGATTTAGTCAGCTATTGTCCCTTGACACCGAGGAGCCGAGGTCACAACCTACTGAACAACAGCTAGCTGCTCATCAACGCACCCTTCAGACGATTCAGAAGTGCCACATTGACAGCATATTCACTGAGAGCAAGTTCCTGCAAGCTGAATCTCTATTGCAGCTTGCGAAGGCACTCATATGGGCTGCAGGGCGACCTCAGAAAGTGGGCAGCTCTCCTGAGGATGAAGACACTGCAGTGTTCTGCCTGGAGTTGCTAATTGCTATTACCCTGAATAACAGGGATAGGATCGGGCTTCTTTGGCAAGGCGTCTATGAGCACATAGCCAGCATTGTTCAGTCTACTGTCATGCCGTGTGCCCTGGTGGACAAGGCTGTTTTTGGGCTCCTCCGCATATGTCAGCGGCTGCTTCCGTACAAAGAGAATCTTGCCGATGAACTTTTGAGGTCGTTGCAACTTGTATTAAAACTTGATGCCCGTGTTGCTGATGCATACTGTGAACAAATTACTCAGGAAGTCAGTCGCCTAGTTAAAGCAAATGCCCCTCACATCAGATCACAATTAGGATGGCGCACCATTACATCCCTACTTTCCCACACTGCTCGACATCCAGAAGCTTCAGAGGCTGGCTTTGATGCGTTATTGTTCATTATGTCTGATGGGGCTCACTTGTTGCCAGCCAATTACGTCCTATGCGTTGATGCATCAAGACAGTTTGCAGAATCTCGTGTTGGACAGGCAGAGCGTTCAGTTTGTGCACTTGATCTAATGGCGGGTTCTGTTGATTGTTTGGCACGGTGGGCATCTGAGGCTAAGGAAGCAATGGGAGAGGAGGAGGCTGCAAGAATGTCTCAGGATTTTGGGGAGATGTGGTTGAGACTTGTGCAGGCATTAAGAAAAGTTTGTTTGGACCAGAGAGAAGAGGTTAGGAATCACGCTTTGCTGTCGTTGCAGAAGTGCTTGACAACAGGAGTGGATGGATTACATCTTCCTCATGGACTGTGGTTACAGTGCTTTGATCTGGTGATCTTCACAATGCTTGATGACTTGCTTGAAATCGCACAAGGACACTCCCAAAAAGACTATCGAAATATGGAAGGCACACTTATACATGCCATGAAGCTCTTCCCAAATGTGTTCCTCCGGTTGCTTCCCGAGTTATCCCAGTTAACAACCTTCTGCAAATTATGGCTTGGTGTTCTCAGCCGGATGGAAAAGTATATAAAGGTGAAAGTTAGAGGTAAGAAGAGTGAGAAACTTCAGGAGCTCGTACCGGAGCTGCTCAAGAACACTTTGCTTGTCATGAAGACGAGGGGAGTGCTTGTGCAGAGAAGTGCTTTAGGGGGAGACAGCTTGTGGGAACTGACATGGCTACATGTGATTAACATTGCCCCATCCTTGCAATCCGAGGTTTTTCCCGATCAAAGTTTAGAAGAGCCCTCACAGAGTCACAAAGTAGACGGAGATCTAGGATACGATGAAACAGGCCGAGTACCTTCAGCCGAGACGATATCGCCTGAAGGTGCTGGTGCTGGAGGTTAGGATGTTGTATAATATATAATTGGTGATTTTGAAGTACTGGTGTTCTTAATGCGTGTCCATAACCAAACGTGATTAAGAGAATTTGAGTTAGTTTTTGAGGTAGCCCACCTGTTCACAAGTCTACAAAAGGCTTATTCATACCATTTTTCCCCCCTCCCCCCTTTGCTTAAAGGCTTATTGACACCGTTGTATTAGCTAAAATATGATATTATACTGATATTTGTTATTAGCGTATTAAGGGATAATATATGGCTTACAGATTGAATACAACCTAATTAATAACAGCAAGGAAATACAAGAGTTGTATCTACTCTTCTCTCGCTCCAAAATTAGAAATTTACAGGCTTTGGAACAATGTTAACCAACTTGAAGGAAATAGTATTTGTAAATAAAAAATAATTTTAAAAAATCCAGGTAATAGGACATTTTCAGTAAGACACTTCTGTGCAAAAAATGGATTAGGACACTCTTGTGCCCTTTTCTTGATATGTTTTCTAAATTGAACATTAATCCCCAAACCATTATTTGTTCAATTGGTTAACCAACTTGCATGACTATTTCTGTTAAAGTGTACGGGCTAAAATGTTCAATTTTACAATATAGAGGTTAAAATTATATTTTTCTGAGTATTTAAGATTTAGAACCACAAGTCCATTAAAAAAAAAAGATTAAGAACCAAAAGTAATTTAATTCTAGTCTGTAATTCCGTGCAAAAAGAAAAAAAAAATCCCTCTCTCTCTTCTTTAGTTTTTATTTTTTATTTTTAATCTTACTCAAAGCTTCCATAACTAACGTAATATACTAAACTATTTTTCATTTGTTTTATTTTTTAATGTCATTATTAAGCTTAATACGTTGGTGAATATATCTCTCCTCCATATTCCATAATTCTGGGTCTGAATTTCACCCAAAAAATATCTGTCTGAAAAAAAAAGAAACAAGTAGAAAAAGAAAAAACGTGGAGCGAACTAACTACCAACGGTTCCGATCGCATCGGAGCGAAGGAAGGCGATGAAGCTTTGGTGACTCTGCTCTCGGCAGCAAAGCCCAGCCTCTTCTCCATCTCCGCTCAGAGAGGCTAGGGTTTCTTCGCCTCTCTCTCTCCTTTTTTTCCAATCCAAGGTTCGTTTTCACCGTTATCAGATTCACATTTCTCTCTCTGTATTTCACAGCTTTCTGTGAATCGGATTGTTCCGTCTTCAATTCAATTTCGATTCTGATGTTCTCTTTATTTTGCCGAATCGTTTGCCTGTTAATTCGAATTGATTGTTTTCTGATTTGTCTGTGCTAAATTCAATTCAGAGTTTCCGGATCTACACTGTAGATCTCCTGCATTTTCCTTTTCAGAGGTGAAGAAAGAGTGATCCGTCGTTTTTTTTCCTTCAGTTTTCTTAGCTTGTTGACTATGAGTCTTGTTTGAATTGGATATTGATAATTCGAGTGATTGAGATTGCATTTGTTGAATCGGATGCGCGGATCTCAATTTTCTGTGTTTCTGTTGTGTTCAATTCTGAATTTTAGATTTGCTTAGAATGAAATCTTACTCTTGATTGATTATAAAAGTTGGGATTAAAATCTGGTAAAAGTGTTAATTTCAACTGAGGTCGCAAATTCTGAATGCTCTAATTCTTTTGAGTTCATGAATTGGATTCTTGATTTCTGTTGCATGTTGAGTTGGTCAAGTTGGTTCAGATGTCTGTTGGTAAATGAAAGATTAAGATGTTAATTAGGCATGTAAATGAAAGTTAGAAAATATCCTTATCATCACGTCTATTATTTTGCTTATAAGTTTGTCAAGTTTGATTTTACAAAGTTATGGCTTCTTTATTTTTACGGCATTGTGATCTGCAAGTGTTTGGTTGACGGTGAGGATTGGTGCTGGTAAATGCACCATGATAGCAGTAATGGTAATATAACGTTGTTATTCTGCTTCTGGGTTTTTATCATTTTTGTAAAATTGAATTTCCACCTAAAAGATAATTTTATTAGCATAGATTCATCATCAACTTTTTCTCTATAATATGCATGTCTATGCATGCGTGCGTGTGCATGTGCGTGCGTGCGTGTGCATGTGGATGTGGTTTCTCTTTTGGCGGGATCAGGTGTTGGGGAGATGAGACTGGAATAAACTTTGCAGTCACTGCATGTAATATTCTGAGGCAGTTATCTGCATTCACTTATGTATGTTTCTATGCTTGCTTCATGCTTGTATTTTATGTGTCACTATGCTTCAGAGTCTTTTGATATTTCATGAAAGATTTGAATACCTTCTCTGTGTTAGCCTTTGCACTTCATCAATTTGTTCAACATGTGAATTTTCTAATAGTATGCCTTTTCATCTCTTTGGATTGTGAAGGTATGCCTTGCTTTTGCTTATCTGCCATCTCTCCATAGAAGTTTGTAACCACGGGTCTAACTTTAGGGCCTATTTTAAGAATATTGTTTAAAGATGGGCCGTCTAAAGAGTGGAATCAAGTCAATGGAGGAACTTGAGGACCGCGATGGCTATTCTAGTAAAGCTACTTTAGCCTGCATAATTAATTCAGACATAGGAGCTGTATTAGCAGTTATGAGGAGAAATGTAAGATGGGGTGTGCGTTATATGTCTAGTGACGATGAGCTGGAACACTCCTTAATTCAGTCTTTGAAGGCATTACGCAAGAAGATTTTTACATGGAAGCATAACTGGAACACGATCAACCCTGCTGAGTATCTTGAACCATTTTTGGATGTGATTCGATCAGACGAAACTGGTGCTCCAATCACTGGTGTTGCTTTATCTTCTGTTTACAAGATCTTAACACTGGATGTTATTGATCAAAACACTGTAAACGTAAAAGAGGCAATGCACTTGTTAGTTGATGCTATTACTAGCTGCCGATTTGAGGTGACTGATCCTGCATCAGAAGAGGTGGTTCTAATGAAGATACTACAAGTTCTTTTGGCATGCATGAAGAGTAAAGCGTCTGTTGTGTTGAGTAATCAGCATGTTTGCACCATTGTCAATACGTGTTTCCGTATAGTCCACCAGGCAGGACCAAAAGGTGAGTTATTGCAACGGATAGCTCGGCATACCATGCATGAACTTGTTAGGTGTATTTTCTCGCACCTTCCCGATGTTGACAGCTCAGAAAGTGTTTTGGTAGATGGAGTAGACACTGCAAATTACAAGGTTAATTGCTTGTTACTTTCATCTTTTCTTCTTAACTTTCTCCGTTTTCTGAGCTTTGTATTAGTTGTTAGGAGTGAAGGAAGCTGAAAGCAAATTACTGGAATGAGAAGAGATTATTTGTATTTTTATTTTTATTTTATTATTCCTTCTTTAAATGTAAATACGGAGATAGTTGACCTATGACTAAGAGCCCATTTGGCATTGTTGTTTGGGGCTTCTTTTAGATTGTTAAAGAATCTATGATAGATCAGCCCCTGTTTCTTAAAAATTACTAACTTTTACAAAATATTCTTTTGTAACACTACACAGAATATTACTCAAATGTTTTCAAACTATTAGATATTTTACATAAATGTATAAAGGTATCCCCTTAAATAAAAGTAGATTGTTTCCCTTAAGATATGATTGACTTTTGAGATAATAAAACTCAAATTTTATTTTAGAATAAAGAAATCATGTATGTTAACCATAATATTAGAGATAAAGACTAAATTATAAATATGTACTAAACATGTTTTTATTAAATGCAAATGAAGTATATCTATTTTAGTCGCTATGCAGTTTCTTAGGAATTTAATCTATAGTTTACCAAACACTTAAATTCTACTTTTGGTATTCATAGTAGTTTTGAAAAAAAAAAAAAAAAAAAAAAAGCCAGTCTACTTTTGGTCACACTAACTTTTGACAAATAATATAACCCACAATAAATAATTTGACAGCACTGCAATGTCAAAGTGGACCTGAATATCGCGTAGGCTAAAAGTTAGTAGAAATAGGAAGCATGAATACGAGTCATATTTATTGGTTTCCTGTATTTGCTTTGACTTGGTTAATGTTTTCCTTAAATAAATCTTCTTATATTTTTGTCTCATTTCATTCTTTAGTTTTTGAGAAGTACAAATCTCCAGCTCTTATCATTTTTTTTTCTTTATGAAGTGTTCCTTTTCATTGTTGGCTAGTTGGCACCAGAATCCTTGCATTGCACTTGGCTCTCTGTAGTTAGCAAGTAAAAAATATTTGGCCTTTGGTTTCGGTCTTGCTTCTTTAAGAGGAGATCTGTGCTGAAATATTGGGAGAACTTGCATTTGTTTTTGGCTACAGGCTGGATACGACTTATTGCTGTACTTGATAAAGAACAAATATGTTGTTCTGATGAAGAAATAACATTGCTTTATACATAACGTGAAGTGATTTTTCTCTTTGCAGAGAACCGAGTTGAACACTGAATATCAATTGGGAAATAGGCAGTTGGAAAATGGCAACATGGTGTCTGAATATGATGGTCGAACATTATCCACAATTTTTGCGTCAAATACTTCTGTTGGACAAGCAGCTATAGGAATGGATGAAAATCCAAGTGGGACTGCAGCTGGGAAGGACGCTGTTCCATATGACTTGCGTATAATGACTGAGCCATTTGGAGTACCCTGCATGGTGGAAATATTTCAATTTCTGTGCTCTTTGCTAAATGTTGTTGAGCATGTGGGAATGGGTCCAAGATCAAATACCATTGCGTTTGATGAAGATGTGCCACTTTTTGCCCTGGGTTTGATTAATTCTGCTATAGAGTTGGTTGGTCCATTCATTTGCCGTCACCCTAGATTGTTGAGTTTAATTCAGGACGAATTGTTTCGTAATCTGATGCAGTTTGGCCTATCAATGAGTCCACTTACTCTTTCTATGGTCTGCAGCATTGTTCTCAATCTGTGTCATCATCTGCGTACTGAACTCAAATTACAGCTTGAGGCTTTCTTTTCTTGTGTGATTTTGAGGATCGCACAAAGTAAATACGGGGCCTCTTATCAGCTGCAGGAGGTTGCCATGGAGGCTCTTGTTGACTTCTGCCGACAGAAAACATTTATGGTGGAGATGTATGCTAACTTTGATTGTGACATAACTTGCAGTAATGTCTTTGAAGAACTTGCAAATTTATTGTCGAAGAGTGCTTTCCCTGTTAATAGTCCCCTGTCATCAATGCATATTCTTGCATTGGATGGTCTTATTGCCGTTATTGAGGGAATGGCTGAGAGGGTAGGCAATGGATCTGTTGTTCCAGAACTGACTCCAGTAAATCTTGAAGAGTATACTCCATTTTGGATGGTGAAGTGTGACAACTACAGTGAGGCTAGTCACTGGGTGCCATTTGTTCGGAGGAGGAAACACATCAAGAGAAGGTTGATGATTGGAGCGGATCACTTTAATCATGATCCAAAGAAGGGGCTAGAATTCCTCCAAGGAACGCATCTCTTGCCTGAAAAACTTGATCCCCAAAGTGTGGCCTGCTTTTTCAGGTACACTGCTGGGTTGGATAAGAATCTAGTGGGAGATTTTCTGGGAAATCATGACGAGTTTTGTATTCAGGTTCTTCACGAATTTGCTAGGACTTTTGACTTTGAAGACATGAGTTTGGATACAGCATTGCGACTGTTTCTAGAAACATTCAGACTACCTGGAGAGTCTCAAAAGATACAAAGAGTGCTTGAGGCTTTCTCAGAAAGATATTATGAGCAGTCACCACAAATTCTTGTTAACAAGGACGCTGCTTTATTGTTGTCGTATTCACTCATATTGCTGAACACAGATCTTCACAACGCACAAGTGAAGAAAAAAATGACAGAAGAGGATTTCATCCGGAATAATCGACACATAAATGGAGGCAATGACCTACCTCGAGAATTCCTGTCAGAGCTGTACCATTCTATATGTGAGAATGAGATTCGCACAATCCCAGTACAAGGCCCTGGTTTTTTGGAAATGACCGCGAGCCGGTGGATTGATCTAATACACAAATCAAAGAAAACAGCTCCGTTCATAGTACCAGATTCAAGAGCCTACCTTGACCAAGATATGTTTGGTATAATGTCGGGTCCTACTATTGCTGCTATTTCTGTGGTTTTTGATCATGCTGAACATGAAGAGGTTTACCAAACTTGTATTGATGGATTCTTAGCTGTTGCAAAGATCTCGGCATGCCATCATCTTGAAGATGTACTTGATGATCTTGTTGTGTCTTTGTGTAAGTTCACAACACTGCTGAACCCATCATCCCTTGAGGAACCAGTGATGGCATTCGGTGAGGATACTAAAGCTAGAATGGCAACTGTGACAGTTTTCAAAATTGCCAACAATTATGGTGATTACATTCGAGCAGGTTGGAGGAATATTTTTGACTGCATTTTAAGGTTGCACAAGCTTGGTCTTCTTCCAGCACGTGTGGCCAGTGATGCAGCTGATGAGCCAGAGCTCCCAACTGATAACGGGCATGGAAAACCTCTTAAAAATTCTCTATCTTCTTCTCATATGCCTTCTATGACCACTCCTAAGAGATCCTACGGATTGATGGGCCGATTTAGTCAGCTCTTATCCCTTGACACTGAGGAGCCACGGATACAGCCTACCGAGGAAGAACTAGCTGCTCATCAACGCACCCTTCAGACAATTCAGGAGTGCCACATTGACGGTATATTTACTGAGAGTAAGTTTCTACAAGCTGATTCTCTGTTGCAGCTTGCACGAGCAATCATCTTGTCTGCTGGGCGATCTCAGAAAGGTGGCAACTTTCTTGAGGATGAGGACACTGCAGTTTTCTGCCTGGAGTTGCTGATTGCGATTACCCTTAATAACAGGGACAGGATCTCACTTCTTTGGCAGGGTGTCTATGAGCACATATCCAACATTGTTCAGTCAACTTTCATGCCGTGTGCCCTGGTGGAGAAGGCTGTTTTCGGGCTGCTCCGTATTTGTCAGCGGCTGCTTCCTTACAAAGAGAATGTTGCCGACGAACTTTTGAGGTCATTGCAACTTGTCTTAAAACTTGATGCTCGGGTTGCTGATGCATACTGTGAACAAATTACACAAGAAGTCAGCCGCCTTGTAAAAGGAAATGCCTCTCACATTAGATCCCAGTTTGGGTGGCGCACTATTGCATCCCTTCTTTCCATCACCGCTCGACATCCAGATGCTTCAGATGCTGGATTTGACACGTTATTGTTCATTATGTCTGATGGGGCCCATTTGTTGCCAGCCAATTACGTACTTTGTGTGGAGGCATCAAGGCAGTTTGCTGAGTCTCGACTTGGACAGGTGGAGCGTTCTGTGCTTGCACTTGATCTAATGGCAGGATCTGTTAATTGCTTAGCACGGTGGGCCTGTGAGGCTAAGGATGCACTGGGAGAGGAGGAAGCTTTAAGGATGTCTCAGGATATTGGGGAGATGTGGTTTCGGCTTGTTCAGGGATTAAGAAAAGTTTGTTTGGACCAGAGAGAGGAGGTAAGAAATCATGCTTTGTTGTCATTGCAGAAGTGCTTGAAAGGAGTGGACGGGATACATCTTCCTTGTGGATTGTGGTTGCAGTGCTTTGATATGGTGATCTTTACGCTTTTTGATGACTTACTTGAAATTGCACAAGGGCAGTCCCATAAAAACTACCGAAATATGGAAGGAACACTTATACTTGCTATGAAGCTTTTGCCAAAGGTGTTTCTCCCGTTGCTTCCAGATCTATCTGAGTTAACAACTTTCGGCAAATTATGGCTGGGTGTTCTCAGCCGGATGGAAAATTATTTGAAGGTGAAATTGAGGGGCAGGAAAAGCGAGAAGCTTCAGGAGCTAGTACCCGAACTGCTTAAGAACATCTTGCTTGTTATGAAGACTAAGGGAGTGCTTGGGCATAAAAGCACTTCAGGTGGAGATAGTTTGTGGGAGCTGACATGGTTACATGTAAATAACATTGCTCCATCCTTGCAATCTGAGGTTTTTCCTGATCAAAATTTAGAAGAGCAGTCACACAGTGGTAAAGCAGGGGGTGATGTGGTATCTGATGAAACAGGCCCACCTTCAACCTTAACGGCATCCGCTGAAGTTCCTTCTGGTGGAGATTAGGAAGTCGCGTATTTGCACCCATACAGGTCTTATTAATGTGTGTGCAACCCTGACATGATCATGAAAATTTGAGTTTATTAGTTTTTTCCTGGAGGAACTCTCTTTTCAAATCTGAATTTACAGAGCCGGGCCCCCTTGTAGAATTGGTCAGTCGCTGCTGGGTGTCATTGATCGCCACAAATAAAAGGGATGTGCTTGGTCTTGTGGAAACCATGGCAGGTTGGTCAGAGTTCTAGCAATGATCATTCTTTCGTTGTACTGGACCCTTTCATTTTCTTCCTCCATGAAAACTTTATCAGGGTGGAGTTTCCGCACAAGTAGTGTTTTTCTGTAATGATCCATCTCTTTAGCCTACCAGCAGTAGAGTGCATTTTAGGCCGAGAATTTTGACCCCTTTTCTTCGTGCTGTTTCTGATAATATTATACCAGATAGTAGACAATCCTCTAGTTTTGTATTGGCTTGCGCATTTGTGTACAGAACAAAAGTTGCGCGTAAGTAGTGTTTTAGAGATCATTACAATTTAAGATGGGCTTGAAAATTGAAACTTAGCCTTCGCCTTCTTTCCATGATAGTGAGTGTTCTACTTTTTTGTTTTTGCTTTTTTTTCTTTTTTCTGAGTCTGTTCTGCCATTTATTATTAATTCCTTTTTTTTCAGAAAAAAAAAATTACTACACCTTGAACTTGAACCCACAACTCAATATATTGAAAATAACTCAAGTGCTAAACACCAATTGAGACGGCTCAATTAGCTAAACGTGTTACAGAGTTTTCATTTATTACCAATTACTAATCCTCGTGCAATTGCACTCACAGCATAAGCTGCTACAGTTATTTTGGCCATCAAAATATTTACGAGTGTGTTTGACGGCTTAGCTTCAACTGTTACAATATAAAGGTCTTATATACTACAATATAAAACTCTTATATGGTATAATATTTTATTTTTGACTTATTAGTTTCAATTACGTTTTCAAACAATTCAGTACACTAATCAAGATTGAGTCCCATCAAACAAAATACGTTGGATTAATACCGTTTTAGATATCTAGGATGAAAGTAATGACAACTCATTGACTTTGCCTGTGGTCCCCAGTCATCATAATAAGGTACAGGGCATTATCCCAGCCTCAAAGGCTGGCCAAATGAGACCTTGTCTATGGTGCCCCTGAGGCGAAACTTGGATCCAAGGTATCATTTAGCCACCCTTTACAGGGACCTTGTTGTCGTTCTTTATGGCAGGTGTCTAGCCTTATGCGAATCAAATTCTGGGACTAAAACAAGAGCTTTTCAATCCAGTGAACTTGTTTGAAAACATGGTTCCCACTAAAAACTAACTTTGCTATAATATTTTCTTGCAAAATTTAAATTACTACAGTAATTTATGTTTAAACTTTTGATTTGAACCATGTTTCTAAATGTGCATTTCATCTCAATGGACGATGAGCGTTGCAGTGAATTTGGTAGGTTCAAGTACAATTGGAACAGGTTTTAGGCTGATTTAAGAAATTGAGTGTAGATTGGTCTCTTTTTTATTGAAGTGTTTGCAGTAAAAAAAAGGATAGAGGCTATTTGAGTGAGCCTTGCAGTCCTCAACAAAAGAAAGAAAATCCAAATAACAAATGTCATGTCCTTTACACTCTCTGTTTCCTCTCTTATTCCACTCCCTCTCAATCAACGACACGCCTTCCAATGCTTAATCGTCTACACAGATCAACTTCCCTCCTACAAACTCGGTCTCTTCCTTCTTCACGTGATAGCTGCATTTTTCTCGTTTTCCTCATCATCCCTCCACGTCACCTTCTTCCTTACTAATCATCATTCCAGACAATTCTTTTGCCAACTTACAGCCTTCCCCTTAACACCCCTTCTAGCATACATAAATCGTATTGGAGGTCTAGCACAGCTACTCATTTTGCTCATATCATTCTCCCCCCAAAGACGCACCTTGTCCCCAAGGTGAAATTTAGGAAAAAGAGCATCCACCACGTCAAAAGACTCCCAAGTGTCATCATGAGAAGGGAGGTTAGCCCAATGGATAAGAACTTCCAAAACTATTGATGCACCTCAACAGGACTATCTCACTCCCCGGAGCTCAGCAGGGGTAGCAACCATCTCTAAGTTTGATGTTAATTGTGAAGGTAGGGAATAGGCAGAATACTTACTTCCCTTGGCTGCACGGAGCTATGACACATGAAAGACTAGATGGATGGTAATCGAGGGTGGCAATTTAAGACGATAAGCCACCTATCCAATTTTCTAAAGAACTTTGAATGGTCTATAATATCTGGGAGCTAGCTTTTCAAATTTTCGTTTAGCCAAGGATTGCTGTTGGTATGGGCATAACTTGAGAAATACCTAGTCTCCCATAGCAAATTGCACCTCCCGACGCCTTCCATCAGCTTGGGCCTTCATCTTTTGTTGAGCCCTTAAAGGATGTTTCTTTAGTTCCTCTAAAAACTCATCTTTCTACTTTAACTCTTGATCTGATGTGGCCATAGGAGAAGGCCCCAACGTATATCGAATTATTGGGGGTGGGTCACGCCCGTATAAAGCACAGAAAGGTGTAGTATTAGTAGCCATATGAAAGCTTGTTATACCAAAATTCAGCCCATGAAAGCCAACGAACTCACTGCTTTGGAGTATCTGATGAAAAACATCGTAGATAAGTTTCTAGACAGCGGTTTACCACTTCGGTTTGTCCATGTGTTTGGGGATGATAGGCTGTGCTTCGCAAAAGAAAGGTGCCCTGCTGCTTAAACAGTTCTGACTAGAACAAACTCAAAAATAAATGGTCTTTATCCGAGATGATGGTGCAAGGAATTCCATGTAAGCGCACTACTTCATGGAGGAAAGCCGCAGCCACCATCACAGTCATATAAGGGTGCTTAAGAGGAATGAAACGAGCATACTTACTTAACCGATCGATGACAACAAGAATTACTTCAAACTCGTCGGACTCCGGTAACCCTTCAATGAAGTCCATAGACAAATCCTCCCACACCTTGTTAGGCAAAGGTAATGGCTGCAACAACCCACCAGGTGCTAAGGCAGAATATTTATGCTTCCGGCAAACTTGGCACTTGGCTATATAATTCATCACATCGGTTTTCATGCCCAACCAAATCTAGTCAGCCGTAATTCTCTGGTAAGTCTTTAGTACACTGGAATGGCCCCCCATTGGTCCGTCATGATGGAAATGAAACAAGTCAGCTATAAAGGGAGAGGAGCGGGAAAGAACTAAACGTGCCTTATGAAGCAATCGGTCATGCTCTACTGAAAATCCAAGGTGTGCCTTGGGATTGAGCTGAAGATCTACCTTTATTCGTGCAAGCTTGTCATCTAATTCGACTTTTTGTGACAGCATCTCTATGCTGAACACCATTGGAACTGAAATAGCTCCTAAACCCAGTGCTGCGGGTACACGTGAGAGTGCATCTGCCACTTTATTTTCCCCTTCTGCCTTATATTGAATCTCAAAATCATAACCCAGCAACTTTGTCAACCACTTCTTATTGCCTTCTCTAATCACTCACTGCTCTAATAAGAACTTTAAACTTTGCTGATCCGTACGACTGATAAAGTGTCTGCCCAACAAATATGGACGCCATTTTCGCACTGCCAACACAACAGCCATCAATTCCCATTCATACACTAATTTTAGGCAGTCGCGAGGAGAAAGGGCCTGACTGAAAAATGCTATTGGTTGTTGCCCTTGCATTAAAACAACCCCCACACCTACATTAGAAGCATCAGTTTCCACAACGAAAGGTTGGCTGAAATCAGGTAGTACCAAAATTGAAGCTTCCATCATTTTTTACTTCAAAAGAATTAAGCCTTTTCCGCCTCTGTATTCCATAGAAAATTGTCTTTCTTCATAAGATCCATCAAGGGAGCAATGATGGATCCATAACCAGCCACAAACTTGCGGTAGTAACCTGTTAACCTCAAAAACCCTCCTAGTTCTCGTAGGCTCATAGGAACTGGCCAGTTTTGCATTGCATTGACTTTGGATGCATTAACCACTATGCTCTGCCTGGATATAACATGCCTTAAGTACTCCAAGCTTGACTGCCTAAATATGCATTTCTTTTGATTGGCATACAACTCCTGATGATACAGCTCCCCAAGTACTCCATCCAAGTGAATCATATGTTCTTCCATTTTTTGGCTATATACCAATACATCATCAAAAAATACCAAAACACACTTGTGTAAATACGGTCTGAATACCTCATTCATGAGAGATTAAAAGGTTCCTAGAGCGTTAGTGAGGCCAAAAGGCATCACCCTCATGAGTGCGAAAAGCCGTCTTAGGCACATCCTCACTGTGCACTCGTATTTGGTGATATCCCGACTTAAGATTGATTTTTGAGAAAATAGTGGCCCCATGTAACTCGTCTAATAACTCATCAATCATTGGAATTAGGAAACGGTCGGGTACCGTTTCATGATTAAGAGCTCTATAATCTACATAAAATCTCCAACTCCTATCTTTTTTTTTACCAAAAAAAAAGGACTGGAAAATGGGCTAACCTTTGGCTGAATTATTCCGACGGCCAACATCTCTTCGACTAGCTGCTCAATCTCTGCCTTTTGAATTTGTGGGTAACAATATGGTCTTACGTTAACTGTAGACGACCCCTCCTTAAGCACAATAGCATGCTCTTTTCCCCTACTAGGAGGCAACCCTTTTGGCGTTTGGAATATGTTCCTCCAACGTTGCAGAACTGCCTGAATTTCTATTGGCATTCCCTCAGTCTAACTTGATGAGTCCTCAACATGTTTGTCTCCTTGCCTACATCCCAACAAGATTCCATGGCCCTTATGCCTCATGGCCCTTTTCATCGTTTTCAAGAAAATTGCCATTTTACATAAACTTGGATCCCTTTACAAACAAACAGTAGTCTCCCCACTGCGAAACTTCATGGTTAAGGCTGACCAATTTACTTGCATTGCACCCAAAGAAGCCAACCACTACATCCCAAGAATTACATCTGTACTCCCCATATTTAGCGGTAAAAAATCTTCCACTACCTTCAGTTCTTGCAATGAGAGTACCATTCCCTAACACACACCTTCTCCTCGAACCGACAATCTGGTACCCATCACAACACCATAAGACCCTGTGGTGTCGAATGGCAATCCCAACTTCTTAACCAAGTCCATCGATATGAAATTGTGCGTGGCTCCACAGTCAACAAGGACCACGACTTCTTGTTTCTTAACCAAGCCCTTGAGCTTTATGGTTCATGGGGTTGTAAGGCCCACCACTAAGTTCCAAGTGACCTCAGCCACTTCCTCTAGTTCCCCTCTTTCCTCTGCAATTTCCACAACTTCTTCCTGTAGCTTTTCCTACTCGCCCTATTCTTCTTGTATAACCAACACTTGTAACTCTTGTTTGGGACAGCGGTGGCCTAGGGAGAATTTACCATCACACCTATAACAAAATCCCTTCTCACGCTTGACTTGAATCTCAGCATCGGTCAACTGCCTGAAAGGTACCATGGCACTCACCCTTGCCTTTTCTAGAATTGTTGATTGTTTCAAGGACTTAGACACTGGGTTCCTTGGTGCGTTATAGTCAGGATTAGAAGCTCTAATCCAATTACTAATTGGGTTGGTTTGAACTCTATTGGGCCTTAATTGAATATTTTTTTTATCTTCTATGTGTTGGGCCAAATCCATAATTCATCCTAATCCCTGGGGTTTCAAGACCCTTACCTCAACACGGATTTCTGCTTGTAGGCTGTTGATGAAGACGCCCTCCAGCATCTACTTTGACAGTTCCACCAACAGGGTAGCTAGCATCTCAAATTGCTGACAGTATTCTCTGACTGTGGTATCCTACCAGGGAGCGAGCAATTTTTCACATTGGTTTCCCTCTTGAGTCAGCCGAAATCGATCCAAGACCATCCCCTTCAACTCTGACCAGCTTCGAATGGCATGGCGTCTATCCTCCCATTGAAACCAAGCCAGTGCCTCCCCATCGAGGCTGACTACTGCCACCTCTAGCTTTTCATGCTTGCTCAAATGATTGAGCGCGAAATACCTTTCCACTTGAAACACCCAGCTGTCTAGGTTTTGACCGTCGAATGTTAGCATCTTCACTCACCGGGTCCTACACTTTGTTTGTCCACCTCTTTCGATCCCCTCTCGTAGACCAAGAACCTCTCTCTTAAATCTTGACTCACCATTTCCTGAAGCAAACGTGGACTGGTCTGGCTGTTCACTCATTGTCTTTGGCGTCACCCTCGACGTACCATCACCAACTTGTCGTTTCTTCTCTCCCAATTCTGCAAGTAACTTCACAATTCCTTCTTCCAGATGTGAGATTTTCTTCATGTCTGCCTTGATCTCTTCCAATTCATGCTGAAAAGCTTCCTTACCAGACTCCATCTTCTTTATTCATTCTTCCAGCTTTTTAGTTGCCGCTGCCATAACGATGATCAAATCCGTTCAATTTCCAATAATTAGAACCTCGCTCTGATACCAATTTGGTAGGTTCAAGTTCAATTGGAACAAGTTTTAGGCTGATTTAAGAAATTGAGACTGGATTGGTCTCTGTTTTATTGAAGTGTTTGCAGTAAGAAAAGGATAGAGACTATTCGAGTGAGCATTGCACTCCTCAACAAAAGAAAGAAAATCCAAATAACAGATGTCATGTCCTTTACACTCTCTGTTTCCTTTCTTATTCCACTCCCTCTCAATCAACAAGCATGCCTTCCAATGCTTAACTGTCTACACAGATCAACTTCCCTCCTACAAACTCCCTTCTTCATGTGATAGCTGCATTTTTCCTGTTTTACTCATCATCCCTCCACATCACCTTCTTCCTTCCTAATCATCATCCCAGACAATTCTTTTGCCAACTTAGTAGCCTTCCCCTTAACACCCCTTCTAGCATATGTAAATCATATTGGAGGTCTAGCACAGCTACTCATTTTGCTTATATCAGAATTGTAAAAGATCAAACTGTTCATGGTTCATGCACCTGTGGATTTATAGAGTGTTTGGGAGAGTGGTTAAGATTAAAAATATTGTTTTGAAAACTGTAATATATGAGATCCTGTAGCAACTTTTCTTTATTATAGCTTTTAAATGTTTTATGCTGTTTGTTTTCAACTGATATATCAAACAACTGGTTTGAGAGAGAGGGCTGAGAAGTGGGGGCACCATCATTGCAGAATCAAGATAAAAAGAGCCTTTTGACGTTTTGTCCATCCAATATATCAAGCGGCGAATTTTGGCTAGCAATTAGCATTGTTCTTTCCTTGGTTGGGTGGCTATAATTTGGCATGAATTGTTATTACGCTTTATATAAATTCTAATATTGCCTCTTTTAGCGGCTTTTGTTGTTTGTTTCTAGTCTCTTCTTTTTGGGAAAATGATTTAATATTGGTTAACACTTTTCACTTTAGTACTCGCGTTAAGATATTATGGGACCATTTGGTATTATTTTTAAAATAAGTCAAAATATGTTTGTTTTAAAAAGAGGCTTTTTTGAAAATTGTGCTTAAAGTGTTTTTAAAATTTTTGTCTTGAAAATCGTGCAAAAATATTTTCAAAAATTTTGAGAACAAAAATAAATGAGGCTATGTTACTACAAAAATATATATTCTTTTGTATATTATATATTCTTTGTCTAAAACTAATTTAATAAGAAAAGATTATTAAATTTTTTAAAAACAAAAAATCTTAAAAAACTAAATCAAGGAACCAAATCAAAAAACAAAAAACTAACTTCAATAAAAGGATTCAAGAGCCCTTCAAAATAAATAAATAAAAGATCTAAAAGGATTCAAAAGAGAAATTTTATGATTTTAAGTATCAAAAAAGGGTGCCATGGGGTTTTTTTAATAGAACAACGGGGCATCTTAACAAGAGGGACAAGAGGGTACTATGATGACGTTTTCCCTTTCTTTATTAACGAAAATAAACATGATCGTACTAATTTATATCAAAAACTCATTTAATACCCCATGTTTTTAATAATATTACAATAGTAACCTCATGATTTTTTAAAATAAATAAATATATATATATATATATATATATATATATATATCACTTTTACACTCTCAAGCCACTTTTGAGATGTGAATGTTTTTAAGTAATCATTCTTCGGTTAACAAATAATTCAATGAACATTGATAGAGATGATCCTATAATGGTGGACTTTAGGCGAACCGTTAAAAAAATGACTTGTCCACTACAATATTACAAGCAAAGTTGAGAAAGAGGGATTTCGATTTGTACATCCAAAATCTAGGATCTAGTCTTGATTTTCCTTATCTATTGATGTAACAAGTACCTCTCTGCTATTATATCCACCACCATAGTTTGCAGAGTCATGATCTTCATTCCCACTGCCATTCTTTTCTTTATTTTTCTTGATTTAAGAATAGTTCTCTTTCTTGATATGGCCAATCTTTCCACAGTAGTAGCATTTCCTTAACCCATTTGGTCCCTAGAGGATGATCTTCCTCTACTCTTGCTGCTTGATCTCCCATTCTTCTAACCCCTATTTCTTTGTTGGCTCGTACCTCTAGTAAAATATTTTTTCCCATTAGATGAGGTTGCTTGTTTCTCATATTTGAGTTCCAAATTTCAAGATCTTAAAGAAAATAACACTTCTTCAAGAGTTATAGATGTACTGCCATACTTAATGGCAATTTTCACTTCCTTATACGAGTCAGGCAGTGAGCTTAAAAGAATGATTGCTTGATTCTTGTCACTCAAAGCCTCATTCTCTCCTGAATTTGCCTACTCAAAATTCATCCTCACAAACTCATCTACGTTTTGTTCCAATCCCTTAGTAGTGTTCATCTTGAAACCTAATAGTCTTTCTTTAAAGAAGATTTTGTTTGTTAGGGATTTTTTCTGGAATGATTCACCTAGTCTATTCCATGTCTTAGCAGGATTATCTTCTTTATCAACCAAATGAATCACCGAGTTAGTAAGATAGAAGATGATTGTTCTTGTGGCCGTCTCAAGCAATTCTTGCTTTTGGTCTTCGCTAAATGCATGAGGGAAACTCATTGGATCCTCCAGTGCTCTAAGAACCTTCTGCCATGCAAGAAGTCCTTCGATTTTCCTTCTCTAGATTAAAAAATGCCCAGAATCGTCGAACTTTTCTATCTCGACTTTCATGTTGCTCACGATTGATTGAATCAAACCAGTGACCACCTGACCATTAGGCTCTAAGATTTGACTTCCTTTAGAATCAGATCCCAGTGGAATGTCTTCAAAATCTTGTAAGTTGTTCAGATCAATCCCTTGACCTAGGTCTTGAGTTTTTGCTAGATTTCCCCGAGATTCAAGATTTTTCAGATCAATTTTGAAAGCTTCAATAACCAAAGCTCTAATACCATTATTGGAAAATAGCTCCTAATGCAACTCGATCAACACTCACAAGTGAAAACAAGAAATCACAGAACCATAAACAAGAAAAATATAACACAAGATTTTATTGAGGTTTAGTCAAATATGGGCCTACGTCCTCGTGAACTCCTTTTGCTTCTTACTGAATCTTTATGATTACAACACTCACTCTCTTTATAGTTTTCCTCTCTGTATAGACAAACTTTCCAGAGAAAACAAATAGTAAGAAAAACTCAGAAAAATCCTTTTTCTCTCTAATTCTCACTCAGACTCTTTCTCTCTCTTGTTTGTAACAGAATGAAAACTCTCTAACTAACTCTCCCCAATCCGTTTACATACATAATACCCCAGATCACAGAATGATAACTAGACAATTGGTGCATGTAACAAGAAACGACATTGGACTAAATACAAAACGACACCAAGTTGTAAAGCAGTGCTGAAATCTCCAAAATGCCCTAGTCATATCAGAACTGATTTTTCAACACACTCTTTTGGACCTTTTACATCATGTGTTACAAGTTTTAACAAATCTCTTTCTATTAAAGAAAATTACAAATCTCCTTTCATCTTGTGCAGGAAAACAAATCTCCTTTATCTTCCATCCCCCTACCCAAAAAAGAAAATTTCTTTTATCTTATCATATATATTATTCTTATCATCAAAATCACGATAAATAATGTAAGTTTCTTACCATAAACTGTGTACCACTCGATCCATGGCACACCGTTATATCGAGTGGTAATAAGTTATAATAGGCTGTTAATTTCCAAATTATATTCCCTGAGAGAGTAAAAACTAAAAAGCATGACTACAGTGAGTTATCTGTAGACATGCTAAGGATTAGTGGTAGTGTTTTTTGTGAGAAATCATAAGCTAATTTCAAACCATACGCAATATGAGTTGTTCATTGAAAATCTTTTAAGATAATAATTAAAAATTTGAAAGAGAGAGAAAAAACACAAACAATCACAGACATGTACAAAAGTTTATAATAAAAAATACAACTATAAATTTTGTCATACTTTTTTTTTATCTGATGAATCAAACCGAATCTGCATCCTCAACATAATAATAAAATCATAAACAAATTACTCGCATAACAATTCTAATGATCTCAAAAATAAACAAGTAACACCTCACGTTAATTTATTTTTTTTAAAAAAATAAACAAATTAGTTAATAAAATTGCTAGTTATTCTTTAAAAAAAAAATATAAGAATAAACAAATTGACCAGTCCAATGATTATCCATCTCATTTTAAACTTGTAGTCAATGATATTGATATCAAATGTGGTAGTCAAACTAAGCGATAAGAGTATACTCAGCATATATATCCAAATCTAGGCAAACCCATACACAAGTTTGAAACAAGTTATCAAGTGAAAAGCTACACTCTAAATACAACAGCATACGTGTCTTCAGCAGAGACTTGACCAATAAACAGGAAAATTTGCCACTCATACAAGACAGTTCGCAGTAGGTAAAGTTTGTTGTTGGGTCGCGCTCATTCTTTTTGGACCAAAATTTTTTACCCAAGACTTATATAGGATTTTTTATACTGTAATATTTAAAAGCGTTAAACTTTTTATGGTTTAAATTTTAAAGATTAAATTGTTCTTTTAAATACATGGTAAATATATTAGGAGAACTTGACACTGTAGTATAGGAAGCAATGCAGAGATTTTGATATGTTTAAAACTGTTTCTTGTATGCTAAACTAAGTTTTTTTTTTTTTTTTTTCATATAGGTCCCATTAATTCTCCAAAGTACAAGTATTTTTCTTTAGTTTATTACCTTAGACTTCTATAATATAGTAGCTTATTAGTAATTATGGCTTTTGACATGACAGTACAAAACTCTAATGTTACGCATGTTAACGCAATCAAATAAAATATCAATAAATTTTTATCGACATGTCACTCATGTGGTTGTTGATCACAGTAAAGAGATTAAATCAGACTACACTTAATTGACATAGCTGAAGCAGAGAATAAACTTGTAATCTGTTGATTTACACAAAATACTGAAAAGTAAGTCGCAAGTAATTCTTTGATTCCAATGAATATAAAAAAAAAGAAGCAAAATATGAAAAAACTTCTCTGAAATTTTATTGAATAACTAAATGAACTGAAAATAATAATCTAGTCTAACCTATTTATAGAATTCATAATGCATAAAAAAATTAAAAAAACTAGAAAAATAATCCTAAAATTCAAAATAAAAATCTATCAGACAATTTGGAAACAAATCATATTAAGAAAAGTTTGAAAATTTCAAATTTAAACTTCAATTCAGGTAACTTCCAGCTTCGATTTGTTGGTCGGTCGGTTGATTGACATATGGTTAATCCAGTTGACCATATGACATCATCATGGGGGAGAACTCGAAGCATCACTTATAAAACAGGTGTAATGGGATTGATTATAGTTATAGTTTGCTTCGAATCCGGTCTGTGGTTTAAACTAAATATGGTTCAAATTTTGTGAGAAAAAATCTAAAAACAAAATCAGTTTGAGCCACTTTGTTGTTTGAACTATATTTTCAAATGGGTTATTATTTTCGCATTTAGCTTTAAGTTGTATCAAAGTAAGTCTCTTGCTACCTACTCCCGTGAAATTTCCACTTCTGCAGGTGATTAAGACCTTTAAGTAACGAGTAACAGGTGATTGTGGTCAATTACCACATAGAACGAACATAATGGGTGTTTCTATTGAATGAATTAATGTTCAAAACTATATTCTATCCTAAAAGTTCTCCCTCTTCTAACGAAGTACAACCTCCTTCAATTGGATATTAAAGCGGCCAAAGAACGAAACCTCTTTTGAAATGTTATTCAAACACGCCTACAAACAATTTTAAAAACAAAAAATCAAAATAACTTTTAAAAATAATACAGATCCTAAGTGTTTTTTAATGGGCTTTTATAATTGTTTAGCTTATTAATGTCTTTTAATCGTTATATTTTTGTTATAGGATAAGAAAAAAGAAAGAAAGAAAGAGAGTATACAACTGATAGAATATAACTTTTAATCATTAGTTTAATCTAAACACAAGTTTTAACCATATGATGAAACTTCAGTTGTAACTGTCGTTTTGAATTTAAGAACTATAGCAGTGAGAGCTTTACGTTATATCGATTTTTGCTTCTTTTTTTTTAATTGTAGCTGCTGAGAGCTTTACACTGCTTACAGCAAGCACCCCTCAAATCAAGACTTACGTATCACAAATTAGCATAATCTATAAAAATTCGAGTAAATTGCTCTATTGATTCTCCAACTATTAAAAAGTGACTCGCTATTTCCTTTTTTTTTTTCTTTTTCTTTTAGCTCAAACAACCCTGAACTCTAAAAAAGGATACAAAAGGAATTAAAGTCCATTAATCTTCCCTCATTTTTTGATCATGTGATCCTCACATGATTATCATTTGCTTCAAAAAGGCTAAAACACCCCTAATTAACTCAACTGTTGTTTAACAAAAAATAAATAAATAATTAAAAAAACTTCATATTCTTTAACTGCAGCCAACCAAACCAACACCCCCGACGGGAGATTTTTAAAAATAACTTTTTTAAAAAACTTTTTTTGATTAATGACTTTTTTTTGGTCAATTTTTAGCACAAAAAAAAAGCTTTTTGAGCATTAAAACGGCTCTAATTTTTTTTCTTTTCATCTTGTTGAGGTTTCTTACCTTGCTACAGTTATTCTTTTTATCTTTTTTAAAAAAAAAAACTGAGACAATTTATCTGCTCAAAAAAACGTATTCTTTGGTGCAAAAAAAAAAGGTCATTTACCTAATTTAAATTTTTTTTGTGGGCTCTCTTTTCAAATTCTGCCATCCTCTACCTCTCCCCTTATCGGACCTAGACAAGCCACTCTACCTCTCTCCTTACCGAACCTAGACAAGCCACTCTCCGGGCCTTTTTGAAAGAGAACTTTTTCAAAAAATTTTATTTAGTCAATGACTTTTTTTTTTTTTTGGACATCAAAAAATTAGTTTTTGAGCATTAAAACAGTTCTAGTTTTTTTTATTCCATCCTGGTTAGGTTCTTCTTCTTGATAGAGTCTTTTTATCTTTTTTTTGAAAAAAAATGAGACAATTTTGATGTTAAAAAAAACCTTTTTTTGATTAAAAAAAGATCATTTATTTAATTTCAAATTTTCTTTAACCTTTTTTCAAAAAATACTCACCGGTTAGGTTCTTCCTATTGATAGAGTCTATTTTTTTTTCTTTTCTTTAAAAAAAAAAACGGTAACAATTTTGATACTAAAAAATTTTTTTTTTAATAAAAAAAATCATACACTTAATTTCAAATTTTTTTTTAACTTTTTTTTCAAAATATCCTCACTCTCCCCCACCCTTCTGTCGCGCGACTAGCCTCCTCAATGACCCCAAGCTTGTCAAGAACCACACCGTGGATCTTTTTAAATCACAGTCACAAACCCATTAGATTTGCCACCAACGTGACAACCCAGCGCATATTTGATTCAACAAATTTAGATTAAGGAGCAAAAATTGAAGAAATATTTAAGGGGAAAACAGAAAGATCAATTACTCAGACCCCAAAACAAAATGAAAATCAATGCCAAAACTAAATTGATATAAAAAAGAACTCAGTTATCATTAGTCAGCCCCCACCATTTTCACGAGCTGACACAAACTCCAACAACGAGATCGGTGTTCATGGATTTGACAGAGAGGAAGAAGGGCATAGGAAGACAAGGAATGCACGGATGATGAAGAGGAAGAAAAAACGAAGAAGGAGCAGCCCTTAATCAAGTTCTTAGATGATGTAGAGGAAGAGGAGGCAAAGGAGTTGTCACTGGTCGATTCCATTTCTGTTTTAGAAGAAGTTACCGGGGGTTTTTTTGTTATTTTAAAATTTTTTGAATGATTTTTGGGTAAGGAGAAAAAGAAGACAAAATATGAAATGGTGTAGATGGGGTTGGATTTGAAGGTATAATGGTTGTCGGTGAGGTAGGTTTGAAGGAGAGAAAGATGCAATAGTGATGGGTTTGAAAGAGAGAGAGACAGCGGGGAGGTGGCGCGACGGGCTAGGATTTGTGGTCGAGGAAGGTCGCTGGTGGTCTGAAGTAGTGGTGATGTGTTTTTCTGGGTGGAGGGTTGGTCGCCGGTGGTGGAAGAAGGCTAGGAAGAAAGGGGATCGGAAACGGAAAGGGTATCTGATGAGTTTTGTTTATGTTTTGTGTTTTATGTTTTTTTCCTTTTTAATTTCATAGGGTGTTTGACAGTGTTCCCACCACTCAATTTTCATCATAAATTTAGTTATAAACAGTAAAAAACTTTTATATGTTACAACAATAATAAAAAAAAATTACTACAATATAAAACTCTCACATGCTACAGTAAAAATTGTTCCTATCATTGATTCCCACCACCTTTTTAAATACCCACTTAGTTTTTTAAAAGCATATTAATAGAGTGTTTGAAAGCGATGGTTAAAATTAATTGGTTAAAAATACTGTAATATATTTAAGTTTTATATTGTAATATATTTTTTCTTAGCACTATAATATATGAGTGTTTTACATTATAACAACTAAAATTTTTTAGTTTGTATTAAAAAATGCCAAACACACTATTTTAGTAAGATATCCTTGATAATTCAATCATGTGTTATATACATGATCTTTTCCATCTGAGTTTTAACAAATTTCTACTATTTTAGTCCTTTTGAATCTTTTCTTTAGTTCAAGGTCGTTTGAACTAGAAAAAAAGACTAATTGAGTCATCTTTCATTAGCAGATATGGGAGAAAAGCATATTTTTCTATTTCTTGCTTTTGGTGAAAAAGGGGATTGCATATACATGGAGCTGAAGACAAAAAGATACAGCTCACCATTTTACATACATGAAAGAAGAGAAAATGGGGAAAGTCTATTTACAATAATAACCGGCTCATTTAATACTCCCCTCAAGATGGAGAATGTATATTGTGAATCCCCATCTTGTTGAGTAAGTAAATTAAAGGGAGTTGGGAACAAAGGTTTAGTGAGCAGGTCTGTTACTTGATGCTGAGATGGAACATAAAGAGTTTTCAGGAGACCAAGTTGAATCTTCTCTCTAACAATGTGACAATCAATCTCTATGTGCTTCGTACACTCATAAAAAACCAGATTAGCTGCAATGTGAAGAGCAGCTTAATTATCAAGCAGCTTAATTATCGCAAAATAACAATGCTGGATTTGGATGTGTAATGTGTAAATTGTTAAGGACAGCAGCCAAATAATCTCACAAATAGCATTAGTCATGGACCTATACTCAGCTTCGGCAGAGGATCTTGAAATAATGTTTTGCTTTTTTGACTTCCAAGAGACCAAAGAATCTTCAATAAACACACAAAATCTGCTTATTGATCTTCTAGAGTCGGGACATGAAGCCCAATCAGAATCCGAAAAACCTTTTAACTGAGTTGATGATGAGGCTGAGAAGAAAATACCCTGCCCAACCGTAGCTTTGAGATTGCAAAGAACTCTATACGTTGCTTGTAGATGTGGGACTCTCGGTGCAGCCAAGACTTGACTGAGACGATTCACTAAATACGACAATTCTAGTGGGGTAATGGTTAGGTATAATAGCTTGCCAATTAGTCGCCTCAACACAGTTGGATCATCAAGTAAATCACCTTCCTCGAGTGAAAGCTTTACATTAGGATCCATAGGAGTTTTACTGGTTTTGCATCCGAGATAACCTATGTCTGATAGAAGCTGCTAGGCATAGTGTCTTTGGCATAAAGAGATCCCTTTGTCTGACCGTGCCACCTCAAGTCCAAGGAAATATATTAAATTTGCCAAATCTTTAAGTTTGAAATGGTTATCGAGAAAAGTGTTCAGCTCTTGTACATCTTCCCGGTTGTTACTTGCAATGACTATGTCATCTACATAGACTAACTAGGCAATGAAAGAGTTGTCGATGAATTTAATAAACAGAGAATTATTTGCATCAGATTGCTAAAAACCTTTATTTAGTACAACGGTAGAAAATTTTGAAAACCATTGCCTAGAGGCTTGCTTAAGTCCGCATAAGGATTTATGGAGCTTGCAAATAGTATTGGTAGGTAATAGCTCCCTCCGTGATGAAAACCAGGTGGCAATGATATTAAACTTCCTTGGCAAGATCACCATGCAAGAAGGCGTTATTAACATTAAGTTGAGTGAGAAACCAACCATAAATGGCAGCCAAGGCTAGTAGAGTTTTGACAGTAACCATCTTGGCGAGCAAAGAAAAATTATCTAAGTAGTCTACGCCTTCCTATTGGGTAAAACCCTTTGCTACCAAGCATGCTTTGTAACGCTCTACAGAACCATCTGTGTGTGCTTTGTAATGCTCTACAAAACCATCTGCCCGAAGCTTAACGCGGAAAATCCACTTGCAACCAACAACATGTTTACCGGGAGGCAAAGTGGCTAGAGACCAGGTGCCATCACTCTCAAGAGCTTTCAATTCTTCAGACATGGCTTCTTTCCACTTTGGAATTGCAGCAGCTTGGGAATAGCTAGTAGATTCAAATGTGGAGGACAAGGCATATACATAGGCTTTATGTGAGGGAGACAACTTGGCCTTACTCAGAACTTGAGATAAGGGATGTGTTGTGGAATGAGAAAGGAAGGAAACAGAATAATTGTGATAATCACGAAGATAGGAGGGTGCTTTACGCTCATGAGGAGGACGAGAAGAAATGGAAGAAGAAGGATCATTAGATGATGAGTGAGAAGGAGGGTGAGAGAACTGGGTAGCACGGACAGAAGAATGTGTGTTTGGTAGAGGAACTAGATGCACTCTATCAGAAAATAAATCAAAGAAATTAGTGTCATGTGATTGTGAATCAGAGAAAGGAAAAATAGATTCGTGGAAAATGACATCTCTAGAAATATAGATGATGTTCGTGGATAAATCTAGTAGTTGGTAGCCTTTATACCCCACAAGATAGCCAAGAAAAACAGATTGAATAGCCCGAGGTGAAAATTTAGATCGATATGGAGGAAGAGTAGAACCATAACATAGGCAACCAAACACATGGAGATGAGAGTAACTTTGTTTTTTGTGAAAGAGAAGCTCAAATGGGGTTTTATCGGACAAGAGGGGTGAAGGTGTTCTGTTAATCAAAGAAACCGCAGTAAGAACACAATCTCCCCAATACGCCAAGGGAACATAAGATTGAAAGTGTAAAGCTCGTGCTACATTTAAGATATCTTGATGTTTTCGTTCTACAACAGAATTTTGTTGAGGTGTCTCAACACAAGAATGATAAGGAAGGACTCCACGATCACGAAAAAAATTTGAGAAGGCTAATCTAGATGCATTGTCTGATCGTACTGATTTGATTTTAACACTGAATTGGGTTTGTATCAAGGTAAAAAGACTAGGAAAAATGGTTGTAACATCTAATTTGGAACGCATCAAATAAACCCAAGTAAAACGAGTACAGTCATCAACAATGGATAGGAAATATTTGTAACCTTCAGTTGTAAGAGTATGAAAAGGACCCAATATGTCACAATGGATTAGTTTAAAAGGTTGATCACGTAAAGAATAAGAAGAGATAAATGGCAAATGTTTTCGTTTAACTAAATGACAATTTGAACAATGAGTATAATCATGATTAAAAATTGGCTCAGCCATGTGCAATTCCTTCCTCAAATTTTGGAGTTTTACATAAGCTGGGTGGCCTAACCTATTGTGCCAAAGAGTACTTTCAGAAAAGGAAACATGATTACGATTTGACAAAACAGAAGAACACTTGCTAAGACTTGTAAAATCCAAAATGTAGAGATTTCCATGTCGCCTGCCCATCCCAATCATTTTGGCCTGAGAATGGTCCTGAAGAATACAGAAATCAGAAAGAAAATTAACTGAGCAGCTGTTGTTATAGGTAAGGGCACTAATGGATATAAGATTGAAATGAAATTGAGGAACAAAAGGCACATTGTCAAGAACAAGTTGTTCAAAAAAACGCATAGAACCAATATGATCAATGGGAACTTGTTGGCCATTAGGAAGTGTGACAAAAGAATTGGTTACTGGGTTAGAAGTTAAATAAGAGTGTAGAGAGCAACAGACATGATGTGTTGCCCCAGTATCTAAGACCCAAGAGGAAGGAGGAACATAGAATGAAGGTGAGTAGACGAAAAACAAAAAATACCACTGCAACTTGAGATGGATGCCCTAGGGTGCTGCAATTTAGAAGTGGTTGCAGAGTTGCCTTGAAGTTGTGAACTCAAGAGGGCAATGAGCTGTTGGCACTGACTTGAGGTAAGAGAGCGTAGAGGTGACTCAAGAGAGCCAAAGGTAAAGTCTTCAACAACTGTAGCAGTAGCCTGATTCACTTGAGCCTTGGAAGAAGCAGGCTTAGGCTCGAACTTGTAACCAAAGGGATAACCATGGAGTTTGTAGCATTTGTCTACAGTATGACCTTGCAACCCATAGTGAGTGCAGAGTGGTCTGTCACGTTTGGGCTTCAAAGGAGTTACCGAAGAGGTAGCAGCAGTGGAACTCAATTCAGGGAGACGGGTTGAGCCTATGACAGTAGGCAGACTATGGCAAATTTCACATTGACGTTCTTCCTGAATAACCGGTGCAAAAAATTTGGAAAGAGAGGGAAGATGATACATTAACAATATCTGAGCTCGAGTCTAAGTGTAAGAATCATTAAGATCCATCAAGAACTGCATCACATATTCTCGCTCTTACTACTCAAGCCAAGGTTTCATTGTGCCACAACGACAAACAGGTACTGGCTGAAATTCTTTGAGTTCATCCCACAAGATTTTCAGCCCAGTATAATAGGTGTTCACATCCAAAGAACCATGATGAAGAGCAATCAAGTGGGTTTTAATTTGAAAAACTCGAGCACCATTGCTTTGGTGGAAACGATCTCTAAGATCTCTCCAAATCTCAGAAGTTGTGTCAAAATAGAGAAGGCTACCTACAATCTCTCGACTAACTGTCTCATTGAGGAGCCAAGAAATTACCATGCTATTACAGCGAGTCCAAGCCCCAAATAGGAGATCGTTGGGGGCCGCACAAGGAATGCTACAGTCGACAAATCCGAGCTTGTTTTTCGCTATTAAAGCCATTAACATAGCTCGAATCCAGGTGTTGTAATTGGATCCGGTAAGAGGATGAGAGACAGAAGCAAGCCAAGGATGATCTCCATTGTGAAGGAAATAAGGGATACCAGGATCTTCCATGGAAGGATTGAAGGTTCCAACAACCACACGGTTGTTCTGGTTATTTTGACCACCGCGAGCCATTAGAAGAAAAGGAGGAAAAACAAATAATAGAGGAAGAAGAAATACCATGGTACTATATTAGCAAATATCGGAGAAAAGCATATTTATCTCTTTTTTGCTTTTGGTGATAAAAGTGGATAACATATACATGGCAAAATTTGAAAAAAAGTTTAAGAAATTTTGAAATTAAGGAAATAATTTTTTTATTAAAAAAAAATTTTTAAGCATTAAAACTGTTTCAATTTTTTTTTTAAAAAAAAAAAAAAATAACTGTATAAAAGAAAAAAATCTAACCAGAATAGAAATAAAAAAAACTATTTTAATGTTTAAAAAGTTAGCTTTTTAATATTCAAAAACAAAAAAAAAAACCATTGATCAAATAAATTTTTTTAAAAAAGTTAGTTTTTAAAATATCCCCATTTACATGGAAGCTGAAGATAAAAAATACAGCTCATTATTTTACATATATGAAAAACGAGAAAATTAGATAAAGTCTATTGATAATAATACCTGACTCATTTGATATTTTTTAATAATTTAAAGGCTATTAGAACAATTTACTCTAAATATTAAACAGTTTTAAGTTCTATATTTTTTCGCACCCTATAAAAATTTGTTCCAAAATCATATCACAAATGTTAACAAAATCAGATATAAATTCCATTAGTTCAAAATTGCACAACTTCTAAAAAATACACACACAAAACAACCTCAAGTTCTCCCAACTAACAAACCTCTTCCAATGGAAATTTTAAGGGGATCACATCTCACCACTCAGAACTCCCTCGCAACAATTTCCACACCGTCTCACTCGACCACAAACAACCAGAAGAGCAGTCAAAACAGTATTTTGGCAGTAATAATACCAAAAAAAAAGTCTCAATATTGGCAAAACAGTATCACTTTGCACACCCAAAAGAGCAGAACGACAATAATATATACATATAATATATAGCCCCCCTAGGGCATGGTTTTGGGTGATGGCCTTGAGGCTCGGTTTTTGGCGGTGATGTTTCCAGTCTCCTCTCAAGAGTCCTGACCTGATCTTTGGCTTTCGTCAAACGGGGCCCCCCCCCCCCCCCATCTTCGCCTTGTCGGGGCTCCCACCCGCTGACGTGTTACTCCACCAACTATTCTCCATGCGCACATTACCCCAAGTCCACGCCACCACACCCTATCTCTCTTTCTCTCTCTCAACACATCCCTTTCCTCCAATCAAGACTAAACACGTAAACGAGAAAGGGTATTTTCGTAACTTGGTGAAAATGATTGCATGGGAAGGAGCGTAGGCAGCAAAAGGCCCCCCCGCCCAAACTTGGCCTTTGGTACTCGGAACTTGGTACCTTGGTTGTAGAAGTTGTACAACCCAAAAGGCAGATAAAACCGTTTACCAGTGGGCGACAAGACGAAACCAGTCTCTGCAAAACCACTTTTTTTTGCTTTTTTTATTGTTATTATATTTTTAACAAAACATAGATAGATTATGTACTTGATATGTAGACGGATAGATCCATATATAGATACACACTTCTTGTATAAAATATTTTTTTTCCACATTTTTTCATGGGGGATTCCTTATCATGCGCCAGGGGAGTACTGGGGGGTCCCTTAACGTACGCACAGCCCACGGAGCGGCCGCAGAAGCAAACTGGTAAAGCACGTTGAGGCCCCAGAGAGACAAAAACTCTTCGTTGTTGCTCTGCTTCTCTCTCTCTCTCTCTTACTGTTTCTGTTCCTGCTTTGGCTGTCCTGACCAGCCGATTTTGCACAGTGAGTGGACTGTACTTTCCTTCTCCACAGGAGATGGCGGGTCACGTATACGGTATAAGTTAAGGTTTTGAGGTGGGTTTTTGGAGAGAAGGAAGATAGAGATTGATGAGAGAGAAAGAAGAGCTGAAAGATGAGTGAGTCTTATTCTAATTTGTGTTTGAGGGGGTGGGTTGGGGTTGGATTTTGGGTTTCTTTTGGTTTGAAGATTAGGTTGGTTTAATGGGTTTGTTCGATCTGATCAATCGATCGTTGAGATTTGGAGATTGGGATTAGCGTTTTCATGCAAAGTAAGGAGAGAAGAAACCCATTAATATGTCTGTGATTGTATCGTGCAAAGAAAGATAGGGGGCTTAGGTGGGTTTGGGTTGAGAAAGATAGAAGAAAAAAAGGGAAAAAAGAAGGATAAGGTTTCAAGATTGTTTCTTGTGGAATTGGGGAAGACTAGTACGTATTTGGGATCTCAGTAAGAAAGGAAAAGAAAGAAAAAAAGGAAAGAGAGAAAGTCTCTATTATTATGTCTCCAAGCTACCTTCTTTAATTAGTTCAGCTAGCTCTGTGTTTTTTTGTCATTATCCATCTGCAATTCAAAAGAGAGAGAAAAGACTAAGAAAAAAACAACAAAGGGACGATAGCAAAAAAAGCAGCAATCATCATCATAGTTTCTCTTCTTTTTCTCCCTCCAGTTATTATTCCTCCAATTTGGGGCATTTCTTCCTTATATTCCTCAACTCTTAACCTAACAACAGAAAAAAAAAAAAGACCAAAAAAAGAAGAAATCACCAGTTCAAGCTTGCACTTGCACAACCATGGCGAATCGATGGTGGGCTGGAAATGTGGCTATGAGAGGCGTGGACTCCATTTCCTCACCTCCTCCTCTGCAGCTCAGAAACTCAACAACGGACGAAGAAATCGACTACAACAACGACAACACGACTCCGACTAACAGCAGCCCCAGAGACGACGATAACAACACCACCCACGACGGCGCCGAGAGCGTCGACCCGGGGAGCAGGGGTGGCGGTGGGGGCGGAAGCAGCGGGAGGAGGCCGCGTGGCAGGCCACCGGGTTCGAAGAACAAGCTGAAGCCGCCGGTGGTGATCACGAAGGAGAGCCCGAACGCGATGCGAAGCCACGTGCTGGAGATAAGCAGCGGAAGCGACATCGTCGAGAGCATCGCCGCCTTTGCTCAGCGGCGGCACAGGGGCGTCTCCGTTATCAGCGGTAGCGGCATTGTCACCAACGTCGCCCTCCATCAGCCGGCGGCTCCCGGTGGAATCATCACTCTCCACGGCCGCTTCGAGATCCTTTCCCTTTCCGGTGCCTTCCTCCCCAGCCCCTCGCCTCCCGGGGCCACCGGACTCACCGTCTACCTCGCTGGAGGCCAGGGCCAGGTCGTCGGCGGCATAGTGGCTGGCGCTTTAGTAGCGTCCGGGCCAGTCATCGTCATCGGCGCGACTTTCACCAACGCCACATACCAAAGGCTACCGATCGAGGAGGAAGGCCACGGGGGCGGAGAGGGATCATCATCGGTGGCGGTGCAGCAGCAGCAGTCGCCGGCTCCGAATAGTAGTGAACAACAACAACAAGGTGCTTCGGTTGGTGGTAATATGTATAATTTGCCTCCGAATTTGATGGCGAATAATGGGCAGAATATGGCTCACCATGATATGTTTTGGGGTCCGCCGGCGCGGCCGCCTCCCTCCTACTGAGAGAAAAGAGTTATAGAGTTCGATATATGATTATGATGATATTATACATGTAGGATTATTATTATTAGCAGGAGTAGAAGTAGTGCCTCAGTTTTTGTCTTTGTGCAAAAATGTGTTTTTGGGTTTTAATTTGTAACTATAGCTACGATAGGACTTCCTCGTTTAATTGTTGTTTCTGATCATTTAGGTTTTTCGAGCTTTATTATCATGTTTGAAAGCTTTGTGTTGGCCTTTTTTTCCTTTTCTTTTTTTGTCCCTGATCAAACTTGTTTGGAAAGAATTCGTTTTACATGGTTGTAGGGCAAAGGAGCTTATTGATCATATAGCGAAGAATGAAGTTGGATCGACTCTCTTGACATCCGCCTATCCATTGGTAAGCATGCTTGATTTCATATACTCATCTTTCTGCGTTATTTTCGTCCATGATAATGCTTTTCAAGAAAAGGGTGCGCTTAAAACCAAGGTAGCAAGTTGAAACCTTCATTTAATCGGAGTGCGGATATTCTTTTTTGTCCAGCTGGATATATATTTTTTCCAAAAAATAAAATGCTGGATAAATATCTATTTAGTTTTTCAAGATTTGCTTGTGAGTAGTGCAAGTTGATTTGTGTGCATTGAACTTGCCGGGGTTTAGGGTTTATATAAGACCCGAGGGGTCATAATATCAATATTTGCCTAGCTAGTCATGTTGACGTTTTGTAATTATGAATGCTTTTTTATTAGGTACGTGCTGTTGCTCTCTTATCTGACACTATGTTATCTTATATGCGGCTAGACCATCTTCGCTATAAATGTCAATGTTAAATCCAATTTCAATGCCTTATATTTATCGTCAAATATTGTGAAAATAACATAGCGCATTTATGTATCATATATTCTATTTTGTTCTCCAATACATAATATCATTTACAATGTTACATCTCCTTTTTATTAAAATTATTAACATTGTAAAAGTAAATTTTTAGGCATACACTGTAGCACTGCATAGGAAAGTTAACTTTTCACTCAGCATTGGCATGCATTGGAGACGCTTACGCCTGCATTGGCATTGGCAGCATTGGCATGCATGTGTGGTAGTATCTTATGTATGTTTAACTTTTCGTATTTGCTAAATTAATCAGATGTAGACCGGCCTTGCAGTTGCATGCATAAAGGATTAGAACGAAGTGCTGCTATTGAGAGTACCAAATTTATTTATTTGTAGGTTTAAATATAGTTATTGCAGTCCTTTGACTCCAACTCTAGGGTAAAGTTTGATCAACGAGGCTTTTCTAAGTTGAGTTTTTCCCCTCCTGTGAAATAGATTTATCAAGGTATTTTAGCTTTAAATTCCCTTTGACCTAGTTTTGCATGCTGGATAACATTGGATATTTTATTAGGTTTGAAAATTCTTCAATGGTCAATATGCTATTATGTTAGTCTCGATTATTTATTATGTAGGGCATTGGGATTAGGTTTCTGGACCGCTTAACCGGAATCTATAAGGAAAAGAAGTTACTTCCATTTAATGTTAACAATAGACGTGGTCAAATTGTTAGGATTACTGGCAGTGAAACAAACATATATGGCATTTAAAGTTTTCGTTTTGTTTATATTAAAGAGGATTAGGGAGTTGATATATAGCTAGAAAAAAAAAAGAAAAGAAACAGCTTTTAGTTTGGTATTGAAAAGTTAACATTTGGGATTTAGCTTATGTGTCCCTTTTTCGTGTCTTGCACATGGTTAAGACCATTGACTAAGGTGGGATAAAAACTATTGTTGAAACCATTGGTATATAATGTAGTGGTAGGCTGGTAGCTGTAGGTGAAAGGTACTGAAAATGGAATAGGTAATATTGAATAAAAAATGGAAATTAATCAAGGATATATCTAGTTCAACGGACGTCTGTTTATGGTATCATATTTCGTAAATGACTGGTTTGTCTTTATTCAAGCAGTGATTGAATTTTGACTTTTTGTTTAAGAGTTGATGTTAGAAAAAGAAACTCCCAATTTGGAAGCTATTGCTGGAAATACATAGATACTGACAAGTAATTATGCTATTTGAAGGTTTGAAGAAGTCTTTGATTACGCTGCTTGGTTGATTTCTTTAGCCCTCAAAGAAAACTGACCATTGATTGTTCTGCATAAAAGTATGGTCTTAATTAGGTAGGAAATTTGCTAGCGGTTCAAACTATGTGTACTTGATGATTTTCTTTATGTTAATCTAGATATGTCAACCAACGTTTTTATATTCGATTATGATATGACATGTTCGATTTTTTAGCTTATTCTACGTCCTACCCTTGTCTTTTTTTTCAATGACTTTGCGCATCATTATTTTATTTTTCATTTGAAGGGCTCTAGATGTTCTCTAATGAATATGTTCATGTCTACATGTTCAATTTCTGGACTATACGTAATGTCTTAAAGGGGTATAAGAAACAGGATTTTGCACTATAAGAATGATGCTATATGAAACTTTTATTTGCAATTTCAAGTTTGAGTTTGGACTGTCGCGGTCATCATCTAATTTTGTTCGCCGATGAGAAAACCGGCTGTTCTTTTCGTCATCGTTATCAAATATTGCTACAATATTATAGTTTTGCGTTTCCTTGGTTCAAATTGAAGGGGTGCTGGTAATACTTTGTTATCATATATATTCTTGTCATTTTGAGCCTATATTAAAGCACAAGGTGCCATATTGCTTGTTACTTGAAAGGAATATTTGGCCAGATAGTTCTAACTACTACGTAAATCCTAGTTCGTTGTGACATAACCTGAATTTTTTTGGGTTTTAGCATGTCTTTTTAGTTTTCTAAATTATTAGCTGCTGTTATAAAAAAAATAAGTCTGAAATTCTCTCCTTGTTTAAGTTGCCATTGTTAGGTCTGGTCAAGCTAGTGTGTGCGTGTGTTTGAGGACATGTTCATGCTTTAGAGCTCTTATTGATTAGTGGCATTAGAACTTAAAGTTCTTTCTTATTAGTTTGATTTTCTTTTGCTAATAAAAAAACCTTCACCAAATTAAAATATTTGTTACATAATGAAATAAGGCTGAGAATTACTTATTATGCTCGGGCTAACAATGTGCACATATAGTCTTTTACCAATATCTTTGGTAATAAATTAGCAGAAAGGCCACCGTCTTGCACTCTTCTTCTGCCTAGCAAAAATGGGGATAAAGGTTTTCATTTTTTCCTCTTGAACTTTGGCCTTGTAACGGTGTGCTCTTTGTATTTCAAACCCGGACTATTAACTGTGACGATTTTCAAATTCTCGCCTTATCATCCTTCACAAGTGAGATCTCCCTCGCCCCTATAATGAGATTTTCGTTTGCACGGTGAATATGATGCAAGTTGAAATCTTAGATATATTACTTGGTGTTTATATTTCTATTTTTTTTTTTTTTTCTCCTTAAAGGGTGCCCGGATACTTCATTTTATTGTTTGAACTAAGCCAACCATAAATTAAAATTGTTAATATTAATCTGTATATCCTTAAAAAATAGATTTTAATTGTACTTTGTTGCATTTTGTGCTCTAAATTTTGGATAAATTAGTCAATCTCCGTTGGGTGAAAGAGAGGTTCGTCCAGAGTGGTATCTCACTCGAGGCATGGCCCCTTGGAAGGAGGCTTACTTCGCCTTCCACCACAGTTGGGCAGGAAAAGCCCAAATACTCTAACACCCGTCCCCGTTCCTGCTTGCGCAACGTACTACCACCCCTACTGATCTCCGCTTGCGCCATGCAGGATGTCTACGAGAGAGAAATACCCATGTACTGTGACTGTACAGATGCATAATTTTTTTTTAAAGGAAAAATAATTCACATTTTTTTTTAGTTTTTAACTTCCATTAATATCTTTTCGGTAATTATTAAGATTGCAACTCTAGTTAGCTTGAATCCCTCAACTATTGGTACTAAACACCGTGGTAAGGTAAAATTGTCATTTTGACATTGTCCCATCTGCATATGTTGACATGTTGCAGTCTCCGTCTACGAGGGCCAAATTTGGTACGGTTGCGTAGTCCAGAGAAAACCGATCTTACGTATAAAATGAGAAGTGTATAAAATGAGAAGTGTTAGCTGCATATTTTTTTTTTTACTATTTTTATGCACTGCTTGACATGTAAATTTTATTATCGTATTTTTTGTTAAAATAATAAGTTATAATATTAGTAGATTTTACGTATCAAGAAATGATCGGAGAGTATCAAGAAGTAATTGGAGAGTGTAAAGGAAGGTGATGAAATGAGTATCACTAGCGCTCTTTTCTTAAAACTCGAAGGGTAAATTCTGAAGGAAAATTAAAATTTGTCCAAATGAAAACAAAACCAAGTTATATTATTTGATCTCATGTTCGCACTCGATTGGTAGACTAGTGCGATTTGAATTCCATTCGCGACAAAAAAGTGACATTAGAGGATAGGGAATGTAATCTTCTCAAAGCCAACTGCGCAATTCTAGGATCCATGTGTAAGTTCACGGTCTAATATCCAATGGGCTAGAAAAAATGTTTAATTTGCGTCAACAAAAATCTATAACTTCCCCTAAAAGGACAAAACAAATATAGGTAACCCCATGTTACGGGAACTTGCACCTTTTATTTTTCATGTTTGTTTTTTTTTTCTTTTTCTTTTTTCTTTTTAATTTGTTTGGGTTTAGAATATTCGAATTTGGAACCCAAAATATGTATTAATAAATCTCTTACATTATTTATTAATTCCTTTAAGAAAATCTGAAACCGCGGCTCTTATCGAATGTCTTTTTATAGCAGAAGTATTCCTACTGAGACAGCATACATCCTCTATAACATTTATTTATTTATTTATTTATTTTTCATTGCTAGTCAAGTCAATAACTTAGCATCAAAAGTTAGAGTTAAAAGATGCAACAATTGGCCGGGGCTTGTAGGCTGGCCCAGCCCATCCTAATACAGTGACGGGCCAGGTCGGCACGGCCCGTTACTGTTCAAGGCATGGCCTAACCCATAAATATTGGTGGGCTAGGCTTGGCCAACATATATTGACCCATTGGCCGGCTCGTTACAGCCTATGAAAAATTATGGGCCAAGCTTGGTCCAAGCCTGGCCGAGCCAACACGTCTAGGCCCATAATGGTCTGGCCTATCTTGGCTAGTGTAAGGCCCATATAGGCCTACAATGGGTTGGCCCACCAAAGGCCTATTGTGGCCCAATTTTCTTTATATATATATATGTGTGTATTTATTTATATATATTTTTTCATGTTCATTTACATGTGAACAAAGCTGAGTATGGCCTTCTCCAGCAGAAGACCTCACACATTACATCATGGCATTCTTTGTTTTTTTAGTAATTTTGTAACCATCTTATGTATAATTATCATAATTGTACTCTTTTTTTCTTACTAAAGTTTTGTCTCATTGGGTTTTCCTTGAAAAAGTTTTTAATGAGGCAATCATAAATACAATATCCCTTTTTATATTTCTATTAGCTATTCAAACTTTTATATTTGTTAACTTGTTTAAAAATTAAAAAATTAAAAATTACATTCTTAGATAAGCTGGCCCATCTAAACCATGATGGGCCAAGATGGGCGTACTCATATATAGGCTTGAATGGGCTAGCCCATTCAAAGCTCATGGCATGGCCTAGCCTGGCCCATGGCACGGCCTAACTTGGCCCATGGCACGGCTTAGCCTAGTGCACGTAAAATAGGTTCGTGGTGTAGGTTGGACAGAGGTAATTCTTATATGGATTAGCCTGGCCTGGCCCAATCCACGGCCCTCGTGGACTTAAGGAGAACGGCCAGGCCGGGCTGGTCCATTCTTGCATATCTAGTTGGAGTTAGTTAGTTGGTGAGATTAGTGATGTAGTCATTCAATATTTAGAAAATGACTGTCCGTAATGGTGGCCAGGCCATGAAAACCGGGCAATTTAACACTTGGTTAGTGATTTTTTTATTTTTATTATTTTTTTAGGAGATGTCTACTATAGGAAATAATAATAATAATAATAATAATAATAATAATAATGTCTTTTGTGTTTTGAATTGTGATTATTCTTAGATACTTTATATTAATGTGATTTTGATGAGATTTAAATGTTAGAAACCTCATGTCTTATGGAAGGACTTTTTTTTCTTTTTAAATCCAAGCCCTGGCTACAAGATCACTAATCAACTATAGTGGTAAAACATAAACTTCGGCTTCATTTGACAGACAACGTTGTTTCAACTTTATAGTTTCAATTGCTATAGTGTAATGCTCTCACATGCTATAATATAAAGCAAAAATAGGCTACATTGTAAAGCTATCAAATGCTACAACAAAGTCATTTTAACTTTTGGTTCTAATTGCATTGCTAAATGCACTCTTCTAAAGTCCCAAAAAAATAAAACAAGCAAACTGTGCTGGGTATTTGACACTGCTACCCCTTGTACTTGTCGCACATTTGAAATTTACCATCTAAACTTTTAATTTTAGCAAGTTGCCTTCTAAACTTATAAATTTATAGAAAATAACCCATTCATAACAATTTTAAGCTTTTGACTAAAATTGATATGTGATTTTCATATGGACCATTAATTAAGAATATAAAAGGGTTTTTTTAAATATAAATGTTAACCTAAATTTATATTTAAACCAAAGTTAATTCAAAATTTTCTAGTTTGATAAAAACTTAATTAAAGATAATGACCACAATAAACTTGAGTCTAACTATAAAAAAATGACTATTCATGCCAATAATCAATTAATCATGTGCAAATTATATGTCAATCCAAAAACTAAAACTGCTATCAAATTACACTTTATGATAGTCTAAACATAAAAGTTCTACAATTGAGGGAATAAAGTCAGGCACTTTATTCATGTAAATATTGTTATATTATCTATAGATGGCTTGTTTTGATCATTAGAGTGGGACTTCACGAGCAGACACATTAGTGTATTATTATAGGTGATGATATATTAGATCAAAACTAAAGATGAATTGATTTGATTAATAATTATATTTAAACAAATCAATTCATTTTAGATAATTACATGTGTTACATCTTAATCTTGAAATGAATCAATGAGTACATATTTTTGACTTGTGTCTTTTAATGTATCAAAGGGTGACATCTTAAAGTATATAAAGGTATGCATGTCGGTACATTAGAGACATGACTTTTTGATTGACGTAGACTCGTTAGTCATAGATATGGAATCCTCAGCTCTTTTGTAAAGTTAATAATATTCTCTTATAGGCATTATCTTGTACTTGAAAAATTAGAGCGCTTAACCATTTAAATACATATGTGTAACCGAATAGTATACTATTTGTATTGATTATGAATAGTAAGTATTTCAATTGTAAGATAATGAAACATAAGATAAATATAATTAAGAATATAAAACAGAATTTATCCTTAAGCCGATTATGAATATTGTATGGGATGTTGCACATTATGATATATCATGGACAATTAACTTATTAAAGTTTTGTAATTTATATATAGTTTGAGAGTGCAGTTCTAAGCTTTTAGTAGATTAGCTATAGAGTTTATAATTATAAAATGTATATGCTAAGGACATGTTATTTTATAATTATAGGAACTCAATATACATATGTCTATCGGGTCCCTTTGCTAACTCACATAATTTCCTGTAATGATGTGATGTGTTTGTATTTTTCTTACAAATTTGTAACTTATGATTAATTCTTAGATTGGCTTAAATTCGGTTGATTGGATTTAATAATTTATGATTAGTTTATTGATTGAATTAATTTTATGAATTAATTCAGAATAAACATGCTGAATTATTTAAATATGAATTAATTAGTCTTTTAATAACATTTCACATTTTTCCCTAAAAAATAAGAACAAATGAATCCACACAACTTCCCTAACGAGTTATAAACCAAATCTGTTTAGGCAAAACTCATTACAAAAATATAATCTAAGTTGTGTTGTGCAACCCAATTTGAAATGTCACTTTGGTTTCAAATTCCAATTAAATACTTCACCAAATTCTATTTTAAACAGTGATGCCTACTCAGACTGGGCCAAAATAGATTGAACTAACAAAGTAAATACAACACAGATTTCTCTAAGGTTGATAATTTGTGTTCACATGTCATGTTCAGGTCAACACAATTATAACATGATATAATTAGTATAAACACGAACAACACTATTAATAAACATACCAGGAATCAAACACCAACACAAGAACACATATGGCATGCATAATAGACACGACATGCTTAACATGTTTATTAAACGATCAATGATAGGTTGACATGACAAAAACTAATATATGATACAATTATGGACCAGTTAACTGAAAATTTTAAGTTGTTATTTTGAATTCAAAAAAAATACAAATTAACTACTCCAATTGTAATTAAACGAAGAAAGCAACGTATGAAATGACATAAACATAAATTCTCCGAATCTCAATAATTAACAAAAATATAATATTTAAACACAAAACATATAAATAGTATTAGGTATGACATGCTTCTCAATATTTAAACAAAAAACATATAAATAGTATAAATATTTTTATTTCTTAACTTACATGTACCATAAATGGGCGGGTTTTTGTTGTTTCATATCAACATGTTTAAGACCCATTTATAACATGTTAAAGCGTGTTAAACGAGGTAACATGAATCCAACTCGTTTATTTTTGTAGTATCCATACCAACCCATTTATGGCCCATTTAATGACGTATGGTCCAAACCTGTTTATCTTATATCGTGTCGTCATATTGTATTTGAAATCGCCGGCCCCAATTTTCTCCCTCCATCTCTCTCTTTCTGCCCCTCTCCCTCCCTCCATCTATCCCTCCAGGTCCAACCAAACATAAAGAATTGTGCCTTTCAATACACACCTCTAAAGAAAAGGGGCATGCAACTTAGAACTTTGCTCTTTAGTTGTTGTTGAATATTAATATTAAAAGCAAGCATGGCTTTAGTCAAATTAAGTTAAATCTGTAACTTCTATCTTCCACAAATTTTTGGTATTGCTTTTTCTCTCTATCAAAATTTCAATTCCAATCGTAATAAAATTGTTTAATTAAACAACATTCTATAATTATTTGATCGACCCTCATTGGACCTTCCAACTGTGGAGTTTGAAAGATCATTTTATTGAGAACAGTTGAAGGAGAACAAAAACTTTGACTCATCATTGTTTGACTGAGACGAATGAAAAATAAATGCATGATAAGCCTAGACAGACAATGGACTTCTCTTGAGATTTGTGTGAATCTTACTTTCTCTGGAAAACTGAAATTTTCAAGTACCAACATAATTATGAAAGTTACCTTATTTAAAAATTCGAATAATTTTAATCCAAGTTGAGCTGAGTCTTGACTTTTGGAAGTAAGGGACAGTTTCAGATTCTTCTAACAGTTGTTCTATTAATCAAAAAAGCTTTTTTATAGAAGAAACTAATCCTTGGATTAATATAGTATATATAAATAGACATGTATATGCACCTCCGTTTTAATTAACTTGTTTAATAATATCCCAAAATGGGCCTCTGACCACGTATTAGAGTGTGAGAGTGACATTCCATTTTCTTAATTTATTTAGAGCATTGGATAATGTTTTAAACTAGCAGACTTCTATATTTTTGACATGTTTCTGTGAAGCCTTGGACAGAAATTGCTAAATGCTAAATAAAATTATTTATTATCCCTTTTTTTCCTTCTAATATTGGCAGTATTATTAATCCATGATAATGCACGAGGAAGTGGCATTTAATTGAAACTGAAAGATGGAAAATTATATTTAGGATATCAAAATCAAACGTAGCACAAAAAATAGAGCAATAATAATAGTACAAAATGGTCCTCAACCCCACTATGTGGCAGGTAAAATGTACACATATTATTGAATCCAAGTGTGGTAGGCTGAGACAGTACATCTGATTTTGGCATGTGACAGAACACCAATATTCCTTCAACCACAACATGATAAGCAGCGCTTACTTTAGCACTTACTTTTTCAGTACAAAATTTGTTCCCTCGAACAGCAAAAAGAAATTCCCATATATGGCTTGATCAAAGTACTTTTTCCTGATCATTACTTAACCAAAAAGGCCTAAGTTCTCAATCCCAGATTGGACCTATACAGTTTTCCATAATGGGAATGTCATACAACCATGGGCTATTTCCAAAGTTCTCTTGCTCTATCCCCTCGAAAAGTTTCCCTGACGGGTCCGAGGCGGTGTGACAAGGAACGTTTTCCTCTCCCCAACCATCCGAAGGTGGAAATTGGACACCCATATGGACATCGAATCCTGATTGGTTGTTGCTATTTCCAGTTGAATTCCCTATCTGGGAAAACTGAATTTCCTGTTGATGGTTCTGATAATACTCCGGGTTCATTGTGCCATTTTGCGAAAAAATTTGATCAGTCCCATTGACATTTGAGTTACTGTTGTTTGTTGCTTCAGAAATTTCACAGCTTGCAATACCAGCTGTGAGATTATTAGCAATTTGGTTCCCAAGAATCTCTATCTCCTCTTGCAAGCATGCAATCTGTATATAAGACAAAGTAAAATTATTGTTCCATTTTTATTATTTTCTTTTCATTTGACTAAAATATTTGATTGAAAATTGGAAAAAAAAAAAAAAAAGGCATGGAAAGAAATTACCTGTTGTTGGAGAGCAAAGATGTGAGCAACACAACCATATATGGGATCTCTCACCCGGGCAAGCGCTTCATAGGAGATAGTTGTAGCAGCGTCGCTTCTGTTATGGACCGGCAAGTGTAACAACAGCTTGGAGACATTGCTAGCTCCGAACACCTTGTGAACCGCGGCAAAATGGCTTGGCGCCTCGTCGTAGCAGAAATAAGGAGCGAAAATGCACTCGCTCGAGCACTTTCTCCTTAGGAACTTGCACGCTCCGCATGAGGAGCCAAAGCCTGTCATAGTCCTAAGCCTTTTTCCCTTATCTGTGTCAAATGATTTTTTTGTTTTTCCTCTTTTTTTTTTTTTTATCAGCACTAGTAGTACTCTAGTAACTTGGGGTAGTAATTTGATTGTGTACGAAGTGATTGTGGATTAGATTTGGTCTTTATAGCCATCAAATTGCAAAGGGATGATTAGAAATTCTTTTTGGTTTTCTCCAAAGGACATTCTTCTTTTTACTGAAAAGTAATGCTCTTTTAGGTCTCCTTTATGGCCTACATTGTCATTGTCAAATGGGGTAAGGTTTCCTAATTAGTGCCTCAAAAGGGCTCTTTCGATAAAGATTCCGAAATAATTACTGTTTGATGGAAGACCTAATCATTATTATCATTAGTTGGGTTTGTTAATAGAACAGATAATCGTTTTGAATTATTACTTTTTAAGCCAAGAACATCTAACAGGAGAACCGGGGAGGCAACAGGTATGAGCTTTTTTTTTTTTCCCTCTTCATTTTCTCAAAATTCTCAATAAGGAAAAGCTCCTCATGCCTAAGTGTCACTTTTGACCAAAAAAGAAAAATAAAGAAAAGAAAAGAAAAGAAAAGAAAAAGAAATGAAATACAATGATGATATACAGCTATACGAGTCCTCATTTAAAACCTTAAAATATGTCATAATTGAGTAGTAGAGTCATGACTTCAAAATCAATCAAGAATTCCAGGCTAAAAAGTTCTATATATTGCTTCACCAACTGATCAATATCTAGTAATTATTTCATCCTAAAGTTGTCCGTGAAGATAAAGAGTGACTCTTCAATATTGGTAATTATTTCATACTAAAGTGCACAACTAAAATTTGATGATTCTATCATGACTAAAAACCGTTGCGAAAAGTTACTGACAAAGAAGTGAGAACGTTTCTCTTAAAACGCAACAAGAACTTGTTTAGTGCATAGAACAGAAAAGTAAGGAAAGGACTAACGGGATTAGTAGAAAAAGTGGAGCTAAAAATTTTTCAAGAGATGACCAATAACTACAATAAAAATATGATTAAAAGTTCAATAGTTGTTTCCATAAAATCAAAGTTAGAAAAACAAAACCATAGTTTCTAATCTAGTCAAGACATATTTGGTCATGACCATGCCAAATTCTAAGTACAAGATTAAGATATTCTTTCATTTGATCTGGTACTCTTTAGTATTTGCAAAGTTTGAAAATCCCTTTCATGAATTTCATGAACTGCTACCTAAATAATATAGGAAAAAATTAGTTTTTCTTTAAAGAAATAAAGTAATCAATGTTTTCAGAGACATATACTATAAAGACCTTTTAAAGCTATAGGAGTACTAATTATATATTAAAGGGATTCGGGGTAAATGACTCATTTCTAAATTTTTTAAGTAAAGAGCCTAAGTTTTTTAAAACTAAGAAATGGCCCTTTTTGTATATCAATGATACTACAGTACACCAATGATGTGCTGATTTGTAATTTATCATTGATTAACTTGGTAGTTTATTCACTCAATAATGTTTTGGTTTCTTGATGATAAATCATTAATAGATAAATGATAAATTAATTTATTAGTGATAAACTATGCTTAATAAATGATTTACTAATGTTAATCAAGGATGTACGTCAATGATATACTGGTGTTTATCAATAATGCATTGTGATAAAAAAAAGACCATTTCTTTAATTTTTAAAAAGTTTGATCATTTTTCAAATTTTTGAAACATTCAGTCATTTATTTAAAAAGATAGTCAAAAGAAACCCTTTGCCTGATTTTCTGTATATTAAGTTTCAAACTAAGAACAAGAACCCAATTTTAACGTTAGTTTAAGAGCAGTCAATACAACACTAATACATGTATTATATATGTGAATTTAGAAGAGAGCTTTAAAAAATGAGAATACAAGGGGGCTTGATGGCTTATTATACATATGTAGATATATGGATAAAATAAGAAGGGATTTATCATCTCTCTTGTAAGAACTAATTCTACCGAGTAATAACTCCAATACCATGAGAGGATTAGAAAAGAGAATTCATACTAAATGGATATATAAATAAAGAAAAGCCCTCCATTTCCTCGCTATTTTTTTCACTTTATAAGTTATATACATTTATTTCGTTCACATTTTCTTTCTCTCAGCCTAAAAGTTCCTTTTTTTTTCTTTGAACTCGGAGTTTGCAATGAAATCTGTTATAAATTTACGCTAAATTATATATGCATGCTACCATCATATTTTACACACTTGAAAATTGCATATTTATTACTGATTATTAGTGTCCGACTCTTGATATATAAATATTACCAACGTGTTTACCATACTGCAAAAGAATGTAATAGAAAAAGCAATAAAATCGGAGAGAGAAGTGAAGTAATAGGAATTAGGATCATTTATTTTCTTTTTTGTATTTACTTATCTATTTGTGATCCTCTTTATAGGGATTCCGTAAAAATTCCATTCCAAAAAAAGAAAGTTGGAAATAATTAGGATTTTTTGGAGATTCGATTTAGTTACTAATTCATGATCTGGCATGTATAGAATGTAAACTTCATTATTGATCCTACAAGAATTTTTATGAAAGCCTTTCATTTGCTTCTCTTCAATGGAAGTTTTATTTTCCCAGAATGTATCCTAATCTTTGGACTAATTATTCTTTTCATAATCGATTCAATCTCTAATCAAAAAGATACAACTTGGTTATATGTCATCTCTTCAACAAGCTTAGTAATGAGCATATTAGTGGTATAATGGGAAACAATTTTATTTCTTTTTCAGTATTTACTTATTTAAAAATGAAGATTTCACTCAATGTAATAACTAAAATATCTTTTTTATATAACTAATTAACTATGAACTAAAAACATTTAAATTTGAATATTCATGTAATTTTAGCATTTATTCTTTTTGATAGAGAATTAATTCAAAAACATTATGAAGATTGACATTGTCTTTTTTTATTCCCTAAATTTCATAAAGTATATAAAACTTTTATTATTGACGTGTAAATAAACACATTATTAAAAAAAAAAAAAGAAACTATTTCGTTACGTTTCCTTTCTTGATGGAAAGTAAAAATTCCCTTTGACAAATTCAACAAATTCTCACATGTCATATAATTAGGCGAGTGTAATTATGCTAAGTTCTTTACAGCTATAGCAGGCAATATTTAATTGCCCCAGTCAAAATCAAGCCATTGGATTAGTGCACTTCGGTAAAGACATGCCACTTTTTTATTCTAATGAGAACAAAATTTATTTATTTACTTTTACTAGCTGCAGGTTTATTAATTAAGGACTAATGGACATAGATCCGTGACTCATTACGGCCATTTGTCCACACGTAACTAATTCTCCATGATCACCAATATTTTAATCCCTTCACGCTGTTAATAATTCATTTTTTTCACTAATAATCATGCATTATCGAGTTTGGCCGCTGGCCACTTTACCAAGAGTCGGTACAAAATGAACCTCTCTTTTGTCTTCCCAAGACAAGAAATAAAAAATTTTATATTGGAGAAGGTAATTTTACTTTTAACAGTAGAAGATGTTGTTTTAGAGCTTGAATTTTAATTTAAGATATAATAAATGATTATTTATGTTAAAAATTTATAACATGCGATATAAAATTGTTTCAAACTAGTTTTATATCATACTGTAAAAAAGTTATAAGATGTTTGAAAAATATAGTTGAACTGAATGTTTTTTTGAATTGAAAATATAACATATGAGAGCTTTATATTATAGCTTATTTTTTTAAATTAATATAATATGTAAGAGTTTTATATAATAACAACAAAAAATTTTGTTAGAATTGATGTTTCTAAATTTTTTTTTAATATGATGGCTAAAACATGCACTAGTGGAGCTATTGTTTTTGCCACTATAAAATTTGTCAAGGAAAAAAGTAAAAAAAAAAAAAAAAGAGGCTGAAACAGCAAAAATCCAATTTTCTCCCAAGCCCAAGAAACCAAGAAAACAGGGTCACGTAACCATCAGGAGCAAAAAAAATGAATAAACAAAGGAATCAATAAAGGGTTTAAAGAGTTCTAAAGTCTATTGCATGTTCAGATAAGAGAAAGAGTTTAGCTGATGAGAAAAGAGAGAGAGAATTTAGGGGAGACAAAACACCATTTTCAGCAAAAGGATCCTCAACTTTGTGTCATTTCACAACTGTTTGAGTCCTTTGTTTTCGAGCTGAAAGTGTTGTTTTTTCTTGCATGGGAATGGTGGGTGGTGAGCTTTTCGGCTTTCGAGCTTAACGAAGAAAGTGTCTTTCTCTATCATGGCTCAATTATCGTCAGTTTTTATCATCTGCAAGGTCTACTCTTTGTAGCTCCCAAAACCTCTCTCTCTCTATGTATTGTGCTTAATTGTGCAATGAACCTATCACCGTAGTTTCGGGTTATAGGGGAGAGAGAAACAAGCAAGTAGTGATCTAATTTCCCAAGGACGTCTTTCACATTTTGTTATAAGCAAAATTTTTTGAGCTGTCATCAACTAAATAATCATAGTTTTTTCATGTGAAGAAACGATAGCAACAATTTTTTGCAGGGTTGATCCAAACCCGTGTTACGATATGAGTTTTTGGCCAATAATTTGTTGCGTTTGTTTTACTGACAGATTCATGTTCAAGCAGCTGAGAATGTTTAACTTTCTGAAATATGGTTGACAATTGAAAGAGATATGGCAAAAGGCTCGTGATTATAAATTAAAATGCATATATAGTTTTTTTTTTTTTTTTCCATTCTTTGTACTTCATAAAGAATATTCTCTGCCAAATTATCTTTGCCCATAAAAACTGTCTCCCTCTCTCTCTCTCTCTCTCTCTCTCTTATTTTTCTTTTTCCAATTAAAGCAACTCTAGCAATTGTATAATAGTCTTTTTTGTGCACTCAAACATAACTGTAATAACAAGCATCCTTAAAGAAGTTTTTAATGATTCATCAATGTGCCAAATGATGTGTGTGTGTGTGTGTGTGTTCGAATGTCTCAGATCGTCTTAAGGAATAAGTGGTGCTTTATATTCTTTTAGTAAATCAACTTACACAAGTCTTCTCCTTCAAAAAAAAAAAGAAAAAGAAAAATCCGTTTCACCATCCCATGAACGTTGAGAAACTCAAAACATTAGGTGTCATTCCACTTCTTAACTGCTCATTATTACAACTAACTAATTAAAAAAAATGTTATTCAATTATTTTGAGGATAAGAATTCCGTGGTAGGGTTTCCAATAAGATACAATTTGTAACTATCAGATCAAATCTAGTACAATTTTTAACTGCCAAATCAAATTGTAATTATATCATATTAAATAAAGTACGATAAATTAATAAAATTTGATTGAGATCCGATGGTAAAAAATTGTAGTGTTAGACATCACAAATAAAAAAAAAAAACTCTAGTTAAGAAAATTCTTTTAAGATATATTTTGTAGTTCTTATTTATAGGAGAGTTAAAGGGTGTTTGACAGTCATGGTCTAGACCACTTTCTCAGTCACAAATCACATGTTATAGTAAAAATAGTTCTAATCAACAGTTTTAACCACCTTACTAAATACTCTATTAGACACCACAAGAAACAAAGAGTAGTTTAGTTTTGGGGTGGAATCATCTAATTTTTGCTATCTTTAGTTACAGTTAAGCCGGGTAATGGTGCTTCAAGTAGTAGACTATTAGTCTTAATTATGGGTCTTATTGGTGGGACCTCATACTTATGTTTCATGATGGTCATTACCGATCATGATTTATGATAAATACTTTTGTTTAAGTTTTTCCCCAAATTAAAGAGCTTCTCTTTAACAATTTGCAGCTGAGAATAGGCTCTAAGTGGATTCTCAAATAAAAATAAAGCCCAAACTATTTACTTCTGGGGAAATTGTAGGGAGCAAACTAATTTTAATAATTAATTGAAACAAAGAGTTGGACTTACAAGTTGATAAAATAGCCAGCTTATTTTTTAAAAAAATATTTAAAATTTCTAAAACTATAGCCTTCTCCTTTTGTCTCGCTCTTGTTCTCAACTCTCCTCTCTCTAGCTCCCTTCTTTTTTTTTTTCTTTTTTTTTTTTTTTTATAACTAATGCCACTTTCCTGTGACTTTGTGTCCTTGTCGTGATCTCTAATTTCGAAGCAGCGTCACAATGGGTCCGATATCTTCTCCAGACTAGGGTTAGTGTATCTTCTCTGACAATTGAGGTGACAAGAAAGGAAAGATAGGATTTTTGGTATGAAGGTTAGGACAGGGTTTTAGTTTAGCAACTGATTTCGAGATTTTTACTTTGAGAAAATGTTGATAAATAAAAAACTGGTAAATATCTTAATTAAAATGGTTAATAGCAGTAAATACATACTTTATTAACTCATATGCTTATTACATATGTTATTCACTTAATATTTATCAATTATATAATTAGTAATTACATTATTTACTAGTCCTTATCTAATATTTACCAATTTTTACCAGGTATAAATTAATAAATATTTAGTAAAAATAATGTATACATGATTACTTGGTAAATACTATATTTACTTGGTACATACATAATTACATAACGAGAATATTTCTATTTTTATAATTGAAAAATATCATATTTATTAATTTTTCCAACGAAAACATATTTATTAAATGTGGTCATACAATGATTCTCGAATTTCTCAAATTCATCCATTTACTTTACTTACCCCAAAATACGGCCATTTATCTGCATTCCCCTCGAGAACATAAAAAGGCTATTTCCGTCATTTTATGCGCTTCCTATTGGCCGTTAATAGCGTGACAGCGAACACACAAACGTCCGCGTTCATGTGTATCTCAATTGTTGATGACGATAAGAAGACACTCCGCATGAAATTACTTATGATGTAAATTTTTTTCTCTTTAATATTTTTCCTCCTTTAAATTTTTCTAAAACAAAAACAAAAAACAAAAAAACAAAAAGCTCGGGTAAGTACTATGGTCAAATCCTTGATTTAGGCTTTTTTTTTTTTTTTTAAGTTCAAGTAAAAGGAAAATTAAGTAGTTAAAAGTAAAATAAAAGAACAAATAATAAATTAAAATAAAAATTGAATCACCTGGTAAATATTTTTCCCGTTTTCTGCTGCACTATTGGGAGACTTTTTTTTTTTTTTCCCTACTGTTCTATTGGGAGATCATGAGTTTCCACCAAAATTAGAACCCATTTTGACCAAAAATAAGCGACTACTTTTTCAATATATCACTTCACAATTATTCTGGTGGTTTTGGGATAGTTCCAAGTTATATTTCGGGATATTTTTGTACCATAAACTAGTTTAAAAAAAACAGAGATCCATATAGGACATATAAGTAGCTTATCAAAAGTGATACCCACCTTATTTGTTTCCACAAACCTGAAAAACAAGATTTATATAAAACCCAATGAATTATTTCCAATCACAAACATTTTATTCATTCACGTCATCTCAAATCTCTTATTCTTGATGAAAGTTCCTTGTAGAAAGCAACAAAAGAAACAACAAAAACAAATATAAACAATGGGCCTTCCAAGGCAAGCAATTCTGTGGCAAAGAAGAGCCTTATTTTTAGTGGAGAAGAGAAGAGCTCAAATTCTAACCTCAAAGGCCCAATTGAGAGGCTCAGTTACAAGCGCTCTCCGTTTGCCACGTGTCAACCAGGGCAATCTTGATTGTGTGGCCGTTAACCATTTTAAAAATCAATCCTCAGGATTATCACCAACCACTCCTATAAGTCCTGTCCGCCAAAATTTCTCCCACATTAGACACACTTGCATTTGTGCTCAGAACGCAGAAAGTGAGCTTGCCTTCTCGAGTCTTCTTAACTCGCAATCACAACCCTCCGATCTCTCGGAAACCGATGGCTGCCGCCGTCTCCACCATCGGAGCTGTTAACCGAGTTCCGGTACCATAACTATTTCTCCCTGGTTTTGGTGCCTTAATTTTTTGTTCCTTAATTTTTTGTTCACGTTATGCATATCTGTTTTTAGCCAGTTATAAGAAATTCTAAAAACGGCCACCACCACAATTTTTGTTTTTTGTTTTTACAATAAAAATCTCTTGTATATGATGCTGTCATGTATATGGATAAAATGATAAAAAATTATCAACTATCTATAATTGTTATTGCTCAACAAATATGGAACTTTTAAATTAACTGATATAGAAATCTCTGCAGTAGTAATGCTAATTTAACTTTGTGTGCTCATGCCATGCATGCAGTTGAGCTTGAATGGCTCAAGCAATGGAAATTCAGCTGCAAGCTCAGCCTTCATGGGCAGCAGCTTGAAGAAAGTGAGTTCAAGATTGAGCAACTCCAAGGTTGCTTCGACCGGCAGCTTCAAGATCGTGGCGGCTGCTGAGGGCGGCGACTACGACGAGGACAAGCAGACCAAGAAGGACAGGTGGAGTGGACTTGCTTATGACGTCTCCGACGACCAACAAGATATCACCAGAGGAAAGGGTATGGTCGACTCCCTCTTCCAAGCCCCCATGGATGCCGGTACTCACTACGCCGTCATGAGCTCTTATGAGTACCTTAGTACTGGACTTCGCCAGTAAGTGACATACTAATCAACTTATTTCTAAACCGTTTGAAAAAACAGTTCAAACCATAAAATTATAGTTTAAATGTTTTTTTTTTATATATATAAAACTTAAATTTTAAACCAACCTCAGTTTAAACTCTTGATTTGAACTAAGTTACAAACAGCCTATAAGATTAATTAACTTATTAAGGTTCCTTATAATAACTAACATTTATCATCATATGGTTAATTTTAGGTACGACATGGACAACACCAAGGACGGTTTCTACATAGCCCCTGCTTTCATGGACAAGCTTGTTGTTCACATCACTAAGAACTACATGACTTTGCCCAACATCAAGGTGTGTGTGTGTGTGTGTGTATGGTCAAGCCTATGTTATGATCATTGGTAGTTAACACATTTTATGATTATTGAATTTGAGTCAACGCTATATTAATTCGTTATATTTTACAACACTGCAGGTTCCTCTTATTTTGGGTATTTGGGGAGGCAAAGGTCAGGGAAAATCCTTCCAGTGTGAGCTTGTCTTTGCCAAGATGGGAATCAAGTGGGTCCATATTCTATTTTCTCATATATTGCCATATAAAAAATTTTACTTAACGGCCATATATAAATAATTTGATCGGTAAAATCTCTCCAAGTTTAAATTGTTCTAATTTTTGGCTGTAAATATATCTTACATAAAATAGTACCAAGAGTGGTGCTAATGCAAAATCCATTCAAAAAATTTTTGTAGAGCCAAAAAAAAAAAAATTCCAGTGAAAGTCTAAGTGAAAATCAAAGACAAATTTTATTAATTAGCTATATTATTATATGTTTTAATTACTACCTAAAGATACAATTATATTTTTATAAAATAATTTTTTTTACTGAAATATAGTAAAATAATTAAAAAACTTAAATTTAAGAAAAAACCTGCCTCCACTCAATTAAACAGAGCCCTGTCACCACTTAATGACATAAATATATTCGGTAGTAAGCATTTGAACTCTGGTAAAAGATGTCTCAAGTTCAAATTCTACTCTTCCATATTTTTATTTAATTAACAGACTAAATTATAATTGTGGTATCATTTTGTGAAACAGTTTCAACCCAAATTAAGAAAAAAATATAAAAAAAATAACGCATGTTCATCATTTTCCATGGTTTCATATTCTCTCACGTACACGATACATTATTATTTCTGATTAATTTGTAACACTTTAACGTGCGTGCATACGTTCAGCCCCATCATGATGAGCGCCGGAGAGCTCGAAAGCGGGAACGCCGGAGAGCCTGCAAAGCTGATCAGGCAGAGGTACCGTGAGGCCGCGGACATCATCAAGAAGGGAAAAATGTGCTGCCTCTTCATCAACGATCTCGACGCTGGAGCAGGTCGTATGGGCGGGACCACCCAGTATACCGTCAACAACCAGATGGTTAACGCCACGCTCATGAACATCGCCGACAACCCGACCAACGTGCAGCTCCCCGGAATGTACAACAAGGAGGAAAACCCCCGTGTCCCCATCATTGTCACCGGAAACGACTTCTCCACCTTGTACGCCCCTCTCATCCGTGACGGTCGTATGGAGAAGTTCTACTGGGCCCCCAACCGTGAGGACCGTATCGGCGTCTGCAAAGGTATCTTCCGCAGCGACAACGTCCCCGATGAGGACATCGTCAAGATTGTCGACACCTTCCCTGGTCAATCCATCGGTGGGTTAAATTTTTAGTTAGGCCCAATTCCCAATTTTTTTGCACCAAAGCACTAATGTGATGAGTTTTAACAACACAATGATCTACATAGTAAAATAGTAGCTCACTGATCAAGTTTAGTTGTTTATAACTTTGTTTTTTAAAATGAAATGTATATTAAACTTGTTTAATTGAATCAACTTGTTCGAATAGTGTTGTTGTGTCACGATTGAAATTATTAAGATTAACTGGATAAGGGCTAACATATGGTACCAAAATATATAAGTACCAAAATGATTTTCTTGTCTTTGTTTTGCAGATTTCTTTGGTGCCCTGAGGGCGAGAGTTTACGACGACGAAGTGAGGAAGTGGGTCTCCGGCGTCGGAGTTGAGGGCGTCGGGAAGAAGCTCGTGAACTCGAAGGAAGGTCCCCCGACATTTGAGCAGCCAAAGATGACCCTGGAGAAGCTGCTCGAGTACGGAAACATGCTTGTGCAAGAGCAAGAGAATGTGAAGAGAGTCCAATTGGCCGACAAGTACTTGAGCGAGGCAGCTCTTGGTGATGCTAACCAAGATGCCATAGAGAGAGGAGCTTTCTAGAGCTACATCCTCTGCACGCCTTGATGGGAGGTTTGCATCCATCTAATATTTTTCCCTTTTTCAAAAGGTTAATAGCTCATTTAGGAACTAAGTTTAAACCAGAAAATTATAACTCAAAAGTTTGTGTATCAAAATTGGGAAAATAACAATTCAAACTTTGTGTATCAAAGTTACAATCAAATATAAATAATTTGATTACTTATTATTATTATTATTATTGACAAATTGAAAAAGCCCAAAAGATGATAACCTTACTTAGCATGATTTTATGTGTTGCGTATTTAGGCGCAGGCGAGGCAGCCTAGCAAGTAAATGGAGGTTGCAACGATCCGACGGCTAGGAGTGATGATGATAGCTGCTTGTATACTTTCTGTTTCTAAGGCCTTTTTCTAGATTTCATCAATTTGGAAGAAGGATCTCTCTCTCTCTTTTCTTTTTTTTTTTTGTCCTTTTTTTGCCTCTTAAGGATGTTAATAACAAACAATCATGTTGTTTTGCTCTCTTTTAATGGGATTGGTAATCCTCTAATTTTGTGTCATACTGTTACACTGTTCGTTCTTAATAGTCTTGTTTTTTTAACCCCTTACCTCCAGTTTATTTATTTATTTATTTTTATTTTTCTGAAGTGATTGTCACCTCCAATTTCAGTGATCTCAATTATGTTCTCAAATAGTAGATGCTTTTTGGCTCCACAAAAATAAAAAATAAAAAATTGCAAATATAAGGGCTTTTTACTTTATAGGGCCAACTGGGCCTTACGTGTAGGGCTGGGCTAAATTATAGAGGGTGGTCTGTTGGGCACTGAGTCCACAGCAGTATACTAATCTTTCACAGAAAAAAAAAAAAAAAAAAAGGTGAATGAGACAATTGACCTAATTATATTTATTGAATTAAAATATGACTCCAGTTCGTAAAAATTTTACAAATGTCTCATAATGATATCATTAAAATTATTTTTATATGTAATTATATAGTACAATATATAATATCATTAAGATAATTACTATATCATCAAAGATATTTTTAATATATTTTAAATATTGTGTTAGATTTTAATTTCATAACAATAATTTAGACAGGTGTTGTATTTTTTTTGAAAAAAAAACGCACCCATACAAGAGTAAATCTCATATTTAGCAAATAAATGCCCCCCACAGCAGTTTACTAATCTTTCACAAACTAAAGAAAACCACCCATATAAGAGTAGATCTCATATTTATTTATAAATGCCCCCCACGCGGTTTACTAATCTTTCACCACTAAAAAAAAGACCACCCATATAAGAGTAAATCTCATTTTTTTTAAAAGAACAAACGATGCATTTTATTAATCACTAAATTATTAGATACAGAGCGACTAATAATGCATGAAATAGCATCGAACCAAAAAGTACTAACCAAAAGTAAGAAAGCATGATGAGCTAAGGAGTGGGCTTATGCTATTATCATCACGGGATGTATAACCATAAGAATGACCCCGGGCTCGAGCAAAGATGTTCGTCACATTTTCGATTATATTGTTGTAACTGCCTGAACTACAGTAATGGCTGGCCCAACGGGCCCTTTGGAGAATTTGCCCCATGCCCTCTGAAGCAAGAGGTGGTAATAATCGTGTTCGTGCCGTGTTCGTATCGACACGTTTACAGCACGACACGTTTAACCCAAACACAAATACGACATGATTAATAAACGTGTTAGAAATGCAAATACGAACACGACATGCCTATGGCACGCGTAACACGGCACGACACGATTAACACGATTATTAAACATTCTGTGATGGGTTGACACGATAACAACACGCATATGACACGTTTATAACCCAATTAACTAACAATTAAAAAATTTTAAAAAAATTAAAAAAATTTAAAAAAAAACCAATAAAGAAAATTAACAAAAACACAATATCTAATTAATATTAACCTACTATAAATATTTCAAATATTTTTATTTTTAAGTTTAAATGTGTTATAAATGGGCAGGTCGTGTCGTGCCATGTTAACACGTTTACGGCTCGTTTAATTAAACGTGTTAAGACATGTTTAGCGTGTTAGCACTAATCCAGCCCGTTTATTTTCGTGTTATTCGTGCCAACCCATTTATGGCACAATTAATAAACGTGCAGTCTAAACCCTTTTATCTCATGTCGTTTTTATATCGTGTTATCGTGTCATGTCCGAAATTACCGGCCCTACCTAAAGCCAAGTATTCTTTAAAGAAATTTGCCTCAAAACTCAAATTCTTGACAAATTTAACCCTTATTTGCTCCCTTAATTTTATATTACAACATTTAAATAAAATTTTGTTGGATATTTTAATTGTATCCTAAATTTTGATTTTTGAGTACACCTGTTTTTAACTTAAAATCTCAAATACATTTAAATTCTACTATATTTTAAAATAAATTCACAATTTTTCTACAATCTAAAAATTTTAAAAAAATTGTGTTCAATTCATGCCCCTTAAAAAAATTTTGTCTTAGCCCCTGGCTCTTTTTTACTTTTACCTTCAATATAATCACTAAAAAAATAGAAGAAAAACTCGACCATTTATTAAAACAAAATCCTTCATTATTTGAAAAAGTCCTAATTACAATCAGTTATGTAAATCAGGCTGACTTCAAGCTAACAATTTGAACCGAGCTTGACCTGGCCTTTAATAACTACTTTTTGAAGCTACACGAATGCGCACGCTTTCATGAGCTAAGACACTGCCGTATTTAAAACTCTAATTCAGCCTATTTTATTATAAAAACTGAAAAGGAATCACAATATTTGTTCCATTACGCATGAATATATCTACTAAAAACAGAAAATATATATATAAAAACTGACCCGGTGATATCATTCCAAAACAAATATATATATATATATATATATATATGCATACACACAAAACCTAATGTATCCACTTGTCATCTCCATTTCACTATACAAGATATAAAACTAATTGACACTGAAAAGATTCACCTAAAAGTCCTTTTTATATGAAGAAAACCACTCTTTTCATTGAAACCTCTTTGGATTGCATCCTTCTTATCAAGGCGAAGCCTAAAGTATTATTTTCATACAACTTTTTTTTAGATTTGCCTCCTTGAAAATTTCTTAATTGAAGTTTCTACATATATATTTCAAAGAGAAAAAGGCTTCCATCATCTCCAAATTTTAATTAGTTTAATGTGCATCCTCCTGAAATTCTTTGAGGCTCCAAAACTGTTTGTTATTTTATACATTTTGTGGCAACTATTCCATCTTTCTTGCTTGAAATAAGTTATTTTTTTCCTTCATAATGAGGTTGTTCGTTGACATTATATAACCTTTACCCTTTGGTGGGATACATAAGATTACCATGTAGAAAAGGGACCTTCCTTGGTAAATAAGTAGACATAGAGAAAAAGGGGAAAAAAATATTAACTCTTGTAGGGTGTTTGGTATGCTAGTTAGAAACATTTTACTGTAACATATAAAAGCTTTATACTATAATAAATGTGAAAGTTTTATACTGTTTATAACTGAGATAGTGCTTAAGACCACCCATGTTAATCTCCCTTTTAATCCCACCCAAATCATACCATTGTTCTACTACCGTTGAATTGGTGGACGTTTGACTTACCATCTATTTATGTGTATTTTTTTTAAAAAAATATTATTTATGGGATTGCTATAGATATATTTTCAGTCAAAATCTCCATAATCCTTTTACTACCACACTACCCCATGAAGATAAATATGTGATATATACATACATATATATAAGTAATATTTAAAGATACTAACTCTAATCTAAACGCGTGTATCAACTTAGCGAATACCATTAATTTATTGATAGATGCAACTATTGCATGACAATGTTATTAATTCATGAAAAAAAAAATTTGTCCCACAATCTAGCATATAGTGTATATTTTTTAGACTTGGTCTCATTATTTTGTTAACAGTTGAGTTATAACTTTATAGATTAAACAAAATTGCTCTTAATTCATTGGTAAAAGCAACTATTAATGTGATAATCTTTTAAACACCTACCAACAAAAACATAATAACTTATAAGTTGATATATAAGTTGAGATTAAAGTTACATCCTTAACATTTTTCATATCTATATGTTGTTGTTTTAACAAGTCAAAGAAAGAAGACGCCTTAAAAAAAAAGTCAAGAAAGAAGACAAATCACACTAATTCTCGACAGCAGAAATATGTGTGTGTGTGTGTATATATATATATATATATTATAAGCCGATGCGCATCCTAATGTATAAACTAGGGATACTTGACATTTATTGAGGTTGGTGGCACCCCATTACTTTGCTTGTTACGGAGGAAAACGGAATTAATTAATCCACATTCAACACCCTTAAAGAACTATACAATCCCTTAATCCACCAGTTTTATATAGATAGCTAGTTTACTTTTTGGTATAATAAAGCTGACATGTATAGAGGGAATAGTTTATAAAATGAGACATGGCTGACTCGATATTGGTAGCTGTCTAATGTCCAAACTATAAGATTAATTAATTGATTAATATAGCTAGCGTGGTATTTGTCAAAAGGTGCACCATAATTTGCTTTTCGAAGTAGTTTAACTCACTTTAACGTTAAAACCTTTCCCAGCTGCTACCTTGCCGTGGGAACCAAAGTTGTTAATTTATTCGTCTTAGTAATTTCGAAGCTTATTAATACTAGGATAATGTTGTCGTCAGGTAGAGTACAATATATATATATATATATATATATATATATATCATAGAATATAATTCCGAACTATTGGATCACATTAAAGTTATATTAAATTTCACCAGAAAAAAAAAAGATAATTTTACTATAAATCTTTGATGGAATAAAATTTAGGGTGGTTTTTATGTGCTCAAAGATATTCCCAATCACCTCAAAATTAAAGAAATACTTATCACAATATTAAAAAGTATACATTTTATAACTTAGATATAATGATCATTTTTCAAAACTGTCATCAAAAGTTAATGAAAAAAAAAAAGCACAAAATTATGGTCGCTTGAGAAGGAATACAGGTAGTAAAACATAATTTTATAGGGTGTTTGGAAGGTGGTGGGAACCAGTGGTGAGAACCACTTTTACTGTAGCATATGAGAACTTTATACTGTAGCAATTTTTTTTATTATTACTGTAACATGTGAGAGCTTTTTACTGTTTATAACTGATTTTGTGATGGGAACTGCAGTTCCCACCACTTTGCCAAACACCCCCTTAGCTTTTAGCTTTTGACCGTTTTAAAATCATCTTTATTTCGGCATGATATAACTATTGCTTGGGATTTGAAATAAAAAAACCTAATTTAAAGTTAAATTGCTCTTCCTAATTGGAGTCTTAACTTCATTTATAATGGTCATTGCTCTACCTTTTCTTTTTTAAGGGAAAACATGCAACTTCATAGATGGTGAGTATGATTATTCAAAATACGTGAAAGATTTCGGAAATCTACAAAATGAAAAAAAAAATGGAAAAAAGGCTTCCAGATCCTATCCCTCAATAAGAAAATATTCTCTTCTAGGGCAAATCCGATTCTATACGTTTACGAATCTAATCTCTCATTAACAACTTCAAATATCAATATTTAACACGTATATGTGCATTTTGGGGAGAGGTGTATAGGGTGTTTGGCTAATGGTGAAAACTATTGGTGGAAACAGTTTTTACTGTACATGTGAGAGCTTTATACTATAGTAACTTTTTTTTTATTATAACATATGAGAGCTTTATACTGTTCATAACTGAGTTTGTAGTTTACACCACTATCGACCAAACACTACCGTAGATTACCTAATTTCAGGTCATGTGCCCATTAATTCATATAATTTGTACTTTACTGGTTTTGAAATGTTTTCATAAAAATTAGTTTTTATTTTTTTTATTTTTTTTGGCGATAGCTTAACAAGTATGCGGTCTCGTGACAAGAATGTTAATGGAAAGTGATTTTTTTTTAATTACACAACATTAATGGCGGCTCTTTTTCTTCCTTTTTTTTCTTTTTTTTTTTTTGTCTGTTCGTTTTTTTCTTTTGTTTTTTTGCATAATTATTCTAACCTGCAAATAATTTCAAAAGAGTAAAAGATCAATTTTGACATTAACACCTAAAAGAAAATTTTCTCTCTTGTCCTAACTTTCTCTAAAGGAAAGGAAAGGGAAGAAGCTTCCTCACGAAACTATACATTATTAGGCAGCAATTATTTAAAAAAAAAAAAAAAGAAGAAAAAGAATTAGGGAGCAACCATAATAAACAGTTGGGGGTCAACCTTTTGACATTAGCTTCAACATCTCTTTATCAAAGCAGGGCCAGCTTAAGGTAATATGGGGCCTGAACCAAGATGGTTAAAAGAGGCCTTTTTTTTTTTTTTTTTTCCTTCTAATGAAAGAAGACCTATTTAACAATATATATTTGGAGAATTTTCATACATGTGATATTTAAAGGTTTACTTTTCATAAATGTCATATATGTATATTTGTAGCACAACTTTATTTGAATAATATTATAATATAATTTTTTCTAAGTGTGGTATAAATAAACACAATTTTTAAAAGCGTGACATAACATATAATTCAAGGAGTTTCTACATGAAACAAGGAACAAAAAGCACATTTTAGCACCCAAACGCAACCAAATTTTGTGAGAACATACACTTTAATAAATTTGGTTTGAACAACAATTTTAAGATCTTAACTACATACCCAACGGACCTATAAAGTTATAAATCATCTTTAAGGTTTATTTGTTCAAGTGAGTATATTCCTGAACTTGCTGAGCTGACTTTCTACGTTCACTTGTTAGAAATTTGACGGTCTTGTGACTAAAAATGATAGTTAAATATATTCCAATGAAAAATAAGGGAAAAAAAAAGATTGTAAACAAATATGAAGAAGAGATTGTTAATATTTTGAGGGAAGAGAGGAAGCTCCAGCTCTACTTCTGCGAATATACTGAGACAATATTATTACATTCATGAATATTCAGCATTGGACATCTTTCTTTCTTTCTTTCTTTCTTTTAAGAGAAGAATCAATCTATAGCTTACTAGTGTGCCACCAGAAAATGTTGGCAAATTGCATTATAATAAACGTGTTTGGTATTTCAGCAGTGGACAAATTACTCTTAAAAAAATCATTTTTTTCTTGCAAATAAGTAAATTTTTTTTTTTTTTTTGACATGCTATATATAGTCGTAAAGGAGTGGAACTTCCAAAATAGTATTTGGTCCCTAATTTTCACTTACAAGGAAGCAGTTAAAATGCATACAACATGCCAGGGAAAAAAAAGACCAAGGGTAAAATATTGTGCGTGCATATTAGAGAAAAAAGTTTAGTAAATATAGTAACTGAACTAACGTGATATTTTTCAGATGTACAATATATCTATTTCTTAGATTATTTTAATTTTTTTATTAATATATATATTCCATGTTTATTTACTAATTTTTTATACTTATTGTTCATGGTCATCATCTTCTCATTTTTTAACCGTAATTAAGCTTAGTTTTTTTGCAGGAAAAACTTTACTAATATATATATATTTTTTTGCTAAGAAAAACTATTAGTGAAACAAATAACCCAATTATATTTGTTGAATTAAAATATGACTTTAGTTTGTATATTTTACATATGTCCTATAATGATATTATTAAAATAATTGTTATGAAAATTATATAGTACAAAATATGATATCATTACAATAATTGCTATGTAATTTAGAACATTTTCAACATATTTTAAATATTGTATTGAATTTTCATTTCATAACAGTAAATTGGTATGTATTGTAATTTTTTTGGGAGAAAAACGTCAAGGACAATTCTACAAAGTGCACGCATTTTTTAACTAACATTAGAATAGGATCTAATTAACGTAAAGTAATTATGGATTGCGATGATGTTTCGCAGTAAAGTGAGTGATAATATGCTGCCCACCATGTTTCAATTTGTCAGTAAATCTTGCTCAAGAGTGATAAAAAGTTAGAGTAAACTACACTTTACATCTTAAACTATACATTTTTTTTGTATAATACGGCTTAAACTTTTAACCTTAATACAATACATTTTGAAGTTTGAAATTATTGACAATTGAGATCCAATAACTACTTTTAATTTCCATTAAGTATTCATTTCATGTGTTGAGCTTCAATTCTTTCTTAAAATAACAAACTCTACCTTTAAGAAAAATCAAGTGTGAATTTTATGACTAAAATTGTCATGCTTTTGAACACTTGGTAACTATTAGACCTCAATAGCTAATGATTTTAAAAATAAAAATACATTATATAAAAAACAAATAGTTTAATGTGTAACAATGTGATTTAATATACACACACAGACACACATCGTCTTCTCCATTGCAGTATTCCTTGAAACAAAAACAATAACACATTTTATGTCACAACTCACCTTTTTTAAGCTGTGATAAAACTCTTTCTTACTTATTTTGGGGCAAAAATTTAAGAATTTTTTTTTTTAAAACTGAAATAAATACTTTACTTTACAATAAATGTGGTAACTCTTAAAATACTTTCTCATACTTATTTTTACATAAACATTCTTACTTTTACAACATTTTCCTGTTCAAACATTCGTTTTTAAAATAACTTATAATATGCACAGTGAAAACATTCAGTAGCAGACTCTATACCCAATCTGTACCCATCATCTGTCCGCCAGCTCATCGTTATAATTTATTCTGACATTCTCGTCGGAATACCTACAGTATGAAAAACTTAATGAGCTAACGCCCAGTAAGTCTCATAAATCCACATAGACAATCAATTGAATGCATGATTCAATTATGCTTTCTTATGAACTTTCCTTATCTTCATCATTTCTTATCTTTCATTAGGGCCCAAGTGTTCGTACCATTGCGCAATATCATTTAGGTCTATGTAATACCGTGACCATATTTTATCCTTTAAACTCCCCTTACTTCGGGGGCGGTAAGACACTTTTCTTTAACTTCTGGTGACATATTTACCAATTCGTTTAATATGGTTGTCATACCATGCATGAAATGATAATCACATATTATCCATGATATATGAGTTCGTATGCAAAGCGGAGTACACACAAGTACCTACTTCGTATACATACATGCATTCATTTTGTATACACTGATACACAATATCTTGTACATAACAATACATAACATGTTGTATACTTAGGTATTCTAATAGTATACACACAGGCATCAATTCTATACCTCTTAGATACTCATTTCATAACAACATACAAGTTTGCATTGTAATATATACTCTAATATGCATATTCACGCATTCTACACCTACCATTTCATACTGTAGGTGGGAAGGGTACTTACTTGCTTCTATGCACTACAAAATAATCAACTTCGATCTTCGGTCTCCTAGACTCCTAGGATCCTGTTGGCCAATTACAAAATTATTAGCCAATTCTAATACGTTTCATTACAAAATGTTCGTTACTTAATTGTTCGAGTTGTATAACTGTACACAACTCTACAAATATTGATTTCTTTATTTCTTTCTAATTCTACCTTATCGTTACTTACGAAGGGTATAAATCTTTCTAATCACTTTCTTTTCCTATCTGTGACCTTATTAGAGCAACTCGGGTTATTCGGGCAAAAATGACGATTTTGCCCTCCGTACCTTATTGACTGATCCGAGCTTGATTTCGTTATTTTAACAAAAATGGCCACACATTAACTTCAAAATAATGTCCTAGTGGCTCGAATCCCTTTATTTCACACTTAAGCCCCTTTTTCATAAAACTTTACGGTTTAGTCCATAAACCAAAAATTGTGACAATTTTGCCCCCGGGGCTAAAATTTTCTCTTCACATCAAAAATTCTTATTTTTCATAAGAAACATTTTTGCTTGAAGTACCATACCTCAAATCATTTTGAAAAATGACATTTTTGACATTTTACAATTTTTTAACTTTTAACATATTCTTGAAAATTCAAAAACTCACAAACGGTTGAGTTTTTCGACAAACCGTCCGTGATACCTAACAGTTTCATCGAGATATACAACTTTTGTGTTTTAAATTTTCTCAAAATCTTACTGTACAGTGTTTTTTGTCTAATTTTCATTTTTACCAAGAAAGAAAATTTTCTTTCAATTTAGTCCTTTGGACGTTTTTGTCAAAATCCTTTTTAAAATTTCAAATCTACCCTTGCAGAGTCTATTCCATGCCTAACTCAGATCATTCTCATGCTCAAACTTCATTTTTACACAATTTAGCCATAAAATTATAAAAACATTATTTTATGCAAAAACTACCATTTTGCATCCTAAATCAAAATTTTTCAATTTAAACATGCTATGCATCACCTTCACCTGAAATTTCCTTAAACATAAACTCAAAAACTCATATGGATTTGAAAAAATAAAAATCCAAACAAAATCCATTAAAATTCAAAACTTTGAATACCAAAACTTATCAAAATAACCTCTTTTTGATTTCTAGCCTTGAAATTCCTTGTGATCTGCCTCTAAGCCTCCTTTTTATACAAAACTAACATGGGTTAATATCTTTTCTTCAACCCATGAGAAATCCTTTAAAAACTCATCAAAAGTTTAGAATTTCACCTTTAATCTTGTAAAAATCCTTGGGGCTTGCTTTTAAAATTGTTTTGAGGTTATTTTTGTAAATTTTGGGGTCGAGAAAATTTTTTGAGAGCTTCCTTCAATGGCTGCCGAATCTTGGAGAAGAGAAGAAAGAGAAAAAAAATTTGTGATAAACAAGCTTTAAATGCTTACTTATCCACTTGGTGACTCAAAGTCACCCGCTTTATTACCCCCTAGGTGTCCTCTTGCTATTGGGCCACATTTCAAGGCTTGGTGGCCCAATCAAATCCGGTTGGGTGTCCACTTTGTTAGGCCCAAAATTTACACAGTGTAATTTTTCATCACGCAGTATTTTTCTTATACTGTCGTGGTCAAATCAGTGCATTTCTTATCCTTAAACTGTATAAAAATATTCAACTTACTTTTCGTTCAATTTTGGAGGCTAATCATAATATTTTTCGTATCTACGTTATCACTTAGCAGTATTTTTATATTGCTTCGGCCTCCTTTCTACCCCTAGTTAGGGTTTGGACAACCTCCGTGTCCCATTTACGTTCTAATCATTTGTTCATTTATATCACAATTTTACAATTAATTGTGATATAAAATTCATTTTATGGATACTATTTACAAATTTTTAAGTAATTCAACTCATAAAATCTGTATTTCACCATATCTAACATTTCATCACATTTACCATAAAATATGCAATCTATGCCGTTTATTCACATTTTATCGTAATTTTGTACAAAAATTACAACTTTTACAAAAATCACATTTTTTTTAAAAGTGAATTCGTTATTTAAACCCAATTAAATATTAGGTTTTATTAATGACATTTTCTCGGTCATTACATTTTAGGCATGTGATCTTCTCAACTTATCCATGAAGGACTCTTGTTGTTATTATTATTATTATTATTACTATTTTGCCGTGGGTGGGGAGAATCTAGGGCATTAGAAAATTTATAAGACACAATCTTTAACTCTCACATTTTTATTAAATTTTCTTAAATTATTATACTTTTCTCAATGAGAGATGATTTTGTATGATCTCATAGTAAAAGATGTTTGGCTGAGCTTTTTAGACTTTGTTTTTGTATTTTTAGATGCAAAAACTGCTTTTTTGGAAGTATTTGGATAATTGTTAAAAGTGTAGACTTTACAAAAAAGCTTCCAATTAAAATAGCAAAATACAACATCTCAATAAAGCTCTTTTGAAATAAAAATGGACACTTGTAATAAATTTTAATATAAGACATTACGAACTTATTCATTATAACATTTTTATTGGCTATTAAAAAAATTTATAATTTTGACCTATTTAAGTTCTTTTAAGAACATAATTTCAAACACTTGTTAAAAAGCTATAGTAACTATATAAAGAATTTAAGAGAAAGAGATAGAGCGTGTAGAGAGCAAACCCCAAGAGTGATGCTTGCGACTATAAGGGTGTTTGGAAGGGCGGTGAGATCTGTTTGTTAAAATCATTTTTATTATAATATGTAAAAAATTTATACTGTAGTAATTTTTTTATTGTTACTGTAACATATAAAAATTTTATACTATTTATAACTAAAAAATGGTAAAAATTATGGTTTTCATGACTCATCCGAACAGCTGGTTACATCTTCTTCCTTTGTCGCAGTGAGTGAGTGGACGGAAGTCTCATTATTGGCTGAGCCACTATAAACTGCTTGCTGTCTGATCTTTATTTTCTCCACCATTCTTTTTACATAACTCAACCGCAATCAACTACCAGTCATTGGACGCGTTTCATTTTAATTGCATTAAATATTTGTACGTAGTCTTGTTCAATCCCATTTAATAAGAGATACGGTGAACAATACCCTACTGTAGAATTCTTGTATCAATAAACATAAAAGATTTTTTACTACCCTTTTGTAAGGTGGACAAAATACTCTACTACTAATGAATTTTTCTTAATTGGCTATATTTAATTTTATTATATTTTCTCGTTCATACATATTAAGGATAGTCATTTCATTACTATATAATCTGACGTTCAAATGCTTACAATAATAAGGATTAGGGAAGTATCTCTTCCTTTCTCTTTGAAAAGGCATTTTTCTCTTTCTATTGATTTTAGGATTCAAGGTGTTTTTTAACCATCAAACACAAAATGGAGCTATTTAGAAAATATTTGAAAATCAAGTTAGAACTTAAACATTTCAAAATGTAAGAACTTTATATTTTAACATGTTTTTACTTTATATTGTATTAAAATTTGATTCCCAACGTTAGATTTATGTAACAGAACGAGTGATTCGAGAAACTCCATCTTCTTCATTTGGAGCATCAAGTCTATTGGATACAGAAAATACACGTACCCTCAACTGCGAAAAAATATCCAAAAGTTGACGGATATTAACTGTTTTCTTTCAATTACAGGCATTTTAAGACTGGACCATGCATTTGCAAGAGTTACAAGAATAGAAGTAATGTGGGGTTTGACAACGTAAGAGCTAAAATTTTTAGTTGTTATAGTATAAAGTTTTTACATGTTATAATGTCAAAAAAAATATGTTAAGGTGTAAAGCTCTCACATGCTATAATATTTTTAACTAAAATTGATTCTAATAATTGGTGTTAACAAATACTTCCAAACACCTTATAAATTATGATTTAAAGGATACCAATTAGGGGAAAAAAGTTACGAGATTTTAACGTCAAGCATGAAAAATGTAGAGTTGAGTTATGCTTATAGATTGTTTGGCACTTTAGTTGTAGCTGAAGTTTTATAGTTTGTTTGGTAATAGATAATCTTAACTATTATTTTAGTTATGAACAATGTAAAACTTTTAAATGATACAATAAAAATTAAAAAAAAATATTACAATATAAAACTCTTATATACTATATTAAAAATATTTTCAACTAATAATTTTAACTATTATATTAAATATTTTATTAAATTTAAAAATTATAATATATAAAAATATTATATTAATAATTTTTTATTTTTTACGATAGCATTTACTAAAAATTACACGATTTTGAGGTCTGTTTTTCTGCTGTGCTATATATCTGTACAGATTACTTTTTATATTTTATTTTATGTTTATCTTGACATCATACTTATCAATATAACCTTAAAAGCAGAAGACAAAAATGAATTAAAAAAACGGAGAAAAGTACGAAAAAATAGTAAACCAGTGTGGCTTCACCATGTGTGGTTTCAAAGTGGGTAGTGGGTGAGGGAACTTGAGGTTGTAATGGCTGTAATTTAAAGTGTTCCGCGACATGCCATCGCTGTCTCTCAACTCAATATTCATATTTCATCATGTGAAAATCTAATAGCGTAACCGGCCAAAGATATAGTCGAAAACAATTAAAAAAAAAAAAAACAGAACCTTATCAGATATTCTCACATCAGTTCAGCACAAAAAAAAAAGAAAAGAAAAGAAAAAAAACCCCCTCGAACTCATCATTGTTGAAGCTCATTTGTAAAGAAGCTCAAAACTTTACCAATGCCCATCCATTTTTCCATGGCCAAAACCTTCGTACTGGTCTGGGTTTTCTTCCTCTTCCTCTGGAAGACAGCAAAATCCGACTCCGACGAGCTCTTCTTCGCCGGATTCAAAGACGCCGCAGCCAACCTCTCCCTAAACGGCGTCGCTGAGATCCAGAAAAACGGCATCCTCAAGCTCACAAACGACAGTCTCCGTGTCCTCGGCCACGCCTTCTACTCCTCGCCGCTCCGGTTCAGGAACGCCACGACGGGCAAAGCCCTCTCGTTTTCGACCGCTTTCGCCTTCGCCATCTTCCCCGAATACCCAAAGCTCGGTGGCCATGGCTTCGCCTTCACGATCTCGCCTTCCAAGGACCTCCCGAAGGCTCTCCCGAGCCAATACCTTGGACTCCTCAACTCCACCGACGTCGGAAACTTCTCGAACCACGTCTTCGCCGTCGAGTTCGACACCGTCCAGGACTTCGAGTTCGCCGACATCAACGACAACCATGTCGGAATCGACATCAACAGCCTCGCCTCCAAAACCTCCGCGACGGCGTCGTATTTCGACGACGAAACCGGTGCCAAAACCGACCTTAATCTCAAGAGCGGCAAGCGAATCCAAGCTTGGATCGACTACGATTCGACCAAAACAGAATTAACTGTCAAGCTCTCTCCCTCTTCCAACAAACCCAACTCTTCGATCCTCAACTTCGCTGTCGATCTTTCGAATGTTCTGGAAGATTCCATGTACGTCGGGTTCTCGTCTTCAACTGGGTTATTAGCAAGTTCTCATTACATCTTCGGCTGGAGCTTCAACCTCAACAATGGCGAATCCAAATCTCTCGATTTAGACTCGTTGCCTTCTCTTCCAAGCCCTAAGAAGAATCACACAGTTCTAATCCTCATCGTCTGTATGGCTTCAAGTCTGGTGATAATCTTCGTCTCTGGAATCGCGTTTTACCTGATAAGAAAGATAAAGAACGCCGACATAATCGAAGATTGGGAGCTAGACATCGGGCCTCACAGATTCTCCTACGACGAGCTGAAACAAGCCACGAGAGGGTTCAGAGACAAGGAGCTCCTCGGGTTCGGCGGATTCGGGAAAGTCTATAAAGGGACATTGCCGAACTCGAAGACCCAAGTGGCGGTGAAGAGAATCTCGCACTCGTCGAAACAGGGCCTCCGAGAATTCGTGTCGGAGATCTCGAGCATCGGGCGGCTTCGCCACCGGAACCTCGTCCAGCTCCTCGGATGGTGCCGCCGCCGCGGAGATCTCCTCCTCGTCTACGACTTCATGCCCAACGGAAGCCTGGACAAATACCTTTTCGAGGACCGGAAAAGGGTTCTGACATGGGAAGAGAGGTTCAAGATCATCAAAGGCGTGGCTTATGGGCTGCTCTACCTCCACGAGGAGTGGGAACAGACGGTGATTCACAGAGACATCAAAGCCGGCAATGTGTTGTTGGATTCCGAGCTCAACGGAAGGCTCGGAGACTTTGGATTGGCTAAGCTTTACGAGCACGGCTCGAACCCCACGACGACGAGGGTGGTTGGGACTCTGGGGTATTTGGCGCCGGAGCTGACCAGGACGGGGAAGCCGACGGCGAGTTCCGACGTGTTCGCGTTCGGTGGGCTTTTGTTGGAGGTGGTCTGTGGGCGGAGGCCCATTGAACCCAAGGCCCTGCCGGAGGAGCTCATTTTGGTGGACTGGGTTTGGGATAAGTGGAGGGTTGGGGCGGTTCTTGATGTCGTGGACCCCGGGATGGCTGGGGCGTTTGATGAGGTTGAGGCAGTTGTGGTGCTGAAGTTGGGCCTTATGTGTTCTAATGATGCGCCGCAGGCCAGGCCCACGATGAGGCAGGTGGTGAGGTACTTGGAGGGGGAGGCGGCGCTGCCTGAAGTGGTGGCGCCGCCGGATGGGGGGAAGAAAGGCGGCGGTGGTTGTGGGTTTGAGGATTACGAGCATTCGTATCCAACGACGTCGTTTTTTGGAAGGGCGAGTACGTTTTCTTCTAGGCGTGAGGAATGTGATGTTGATGTTGAAGTTGCCTCGTCAACATCAACTCTCTCAATTCTACGGTAGTTGATTGTAGTTGTCTTTTTTTTAATTATTATTTTGGGAATTTCTTTTTTTTTTTTTGAACGAGTATGGTTGTAATTTTTGTTTTTGTTTTTGTGTAAATTGATTTCTCTGTTCCCTTTTTTGGGTTGTAAATGTTACTCAGTAGCACGGAGGTTTTTGTTTTTGTCTTTTTTTTTTTTTTTTTTTGGGTGTGGGTGGAACGTGGTGGGAGCAGAAGGGAATTTTGACTTTGATCTTAAAAGCATGCATTTTTCTCATGTTCGAGAATTCTCGAGATTGAACGTGTGGTCTCCTGGTTTTTTTTTTTTTTTTTTGGCTCATCAAACATGGGGTCCAGCTTTAAAAAGGAGTGAACAATGTGATGCAAATTGTTGCTCTAAAACTAAAGCAGTGAAAGTGACAAAAACAGCCGTCTAAACTTTGCTTGGGAAAAAGAATCCAACTTAGCTTCCAATATTCAAACATAAGGAGTGTTTTTTTTTGTAATAAAATATAATGAGCTTTACTTCTTTTTAACCCACACACACATAGCTTGATGGTTGTTGGCTAGTTTGAGTACCTTGTAATAGTCCATGTAGAAATACTCATCCAGGTGATAATTGTACTTTAGTAGTTTGATTAGTTCAAATTTTGACTACTTCAGTGGCAATGGAATATGTTAATCTTTTTAATCATTTTGTTTTTGGGAAAGGAATAAAATCATAAATATTCTTTTATACACAACTTGTTGGAAATGTAGTAAGTTTGCCACCTTGAAGAGTCCAATCAAAAGAGGAGAATAAAATAAAGTCTTTAAATAATAGAGGCCCTTTTGAATACGACAGAGACACCGACCCGGAGTCAATTATTGTGCAAGGAGGCTCCATACAAAGAGATTTGAGTAAAAATGTGGAATAATATGATAGCAATGATATGACTCTGCCCTATCTATGGCGAGTTTCATCACGTTGTGTCCAAATTCGAATCCTCATCTCCTTTTTCGTCAAATCCTCATCTCCTTTTTCGTCTGTCTAATGTCCATCAAACTTTAGTTCTCGCATGCCTTTGAGGTCTCTTGGGCCCAACCTCTCTGCCTCATAAATGTCCCATGTCTTTCACATTTTTATTGCATTTTAGTCCTTTTAAGACTTAAAAAAAAAGGATCTTACAAGTAGGGAAGATCTCACATTTCTCACGTATGAGTAATGGTTCAATGGAGAAGAAACACGTGGGATTGGTCTGAATTTGAAGCAAGATGAATGTATAATGTGTCAACTTGTTTATCCTCTTCTAAATGAGCAAGTCCTATGTTAAAAAGAAATGATATTTACAAAAGCTAAATTATATCTCTAAATGCTTTTATACTTGTTAGGTACAGTGCCCTTTTTTTCTGAAGTCGTATTGAGCTACTTGCGTTCTCGGGCATCTTTACAGCTTACATCTTAAAAGAACGTTACAGCCTTTTATCGGTCAAGAGTTCTATTGTATCGCTTCATTGTATTCGACGTTTTCTTCTTCACTGTCTTTCACCCTACTAAAGATCTCATAATCATCAAACCCTGCATATTGATCAAGACAGCTAGTTAAATGGAAAAACAAAGTTTTATCATAGTTGTGCTTTCACAATGAAAAAAACATAATAAGATAAGATCACCAGTGCCCAAGTCTTCCGCATCATCATTTGCGGGTCCTAGAAGAATTGCGTTAGCCAAGGGAGGATCAACTGCTGCATAATCTGAATCCCCATAGTCCTCTAAGTACATGTCCTTCCTTCTAATCCAGTCTTCCACAACACTAGCGTTCTCAGATGAAATGGGATCCGTAGAATCTTGTCCATTGCTCTTACTACCCCTGAAAGAATATTTGATAGTGAAAGAATGACTATTTTCTTTCCAAGTGCAACCATAAACCTGGTAAGAATAAGATTAAGGATCTACCTATAAATACATAAATTTTCTTAGGTCAACTTACATTTGTCTCAGTCGCAAGTTGTACTGAACAAAGACGAGGTCTCTGAGACGTTGTTGCTCTAGGGAGTTCCCTGTGTCATGTATTTTCTGAACACAAACTTGATTCTGCTTGCACCCGATCACACTGCAAGTTTGACTAAGAATACGGATAGCCAAACGTGCCAAATTTGGGCAACCTCCTCCATATGTTGACCACCATTCGGCTAGGACAACGATATTTATGGAACATGTTAGCCATGTGAGATGTCTTTATAGTAACAAATACATATTCTTTTCTGAATGCAACGCCTGAAAGGACAAAGCTACTGATACAGGAAATAACATTCATATAAGCTCCATTATAGTTGTAAAGATCAGTAAGTTTTAACTAGATTCTCTAAATCTTCAACAGCTGGTATGTAAACCACACTCATACTACTTAACTAGAGCTTAAAATGACCTAAAAGTTCTCTCGATGACTGTAAATTCTAAATTGAATGAGTGTCCTTCTGACTCAGCAGATTAGCCATCTGCACCTCCTTAAGTATTCTTAAAATAAGTGAGAAAATTGCCAAACAAGAGATAGGAAAAAAGAAATAAATCCTTACCAGGTAGCAGAGTGTCCCTAGTTCTGATTGCCATCTTCCTCCCAAAATCTCCTGCGGCATTTTTGTATGAGTTGATTTCTTTAATTATTTTATCTTGGACTTTTGTATCAGGAACCAATCTCTCTATGCAATCAAACATCCCTGAGAGGATATTATTGTGCAGATCTCCTTCAATACTGTAAAAATATTTGGGGTTTAGGTAGAACCCTGCTGCATGAAGGGGAAGATTTTGGTGTTGTTCCCATCTGTGATCTATAATATCCCAATAAACTGTGTAATCCTCCTTCTTAACGAGTTCTTTCTTAATCATTTCTTTCACCCTATACATGGCTGCGTAAACGTATCCCATGGCAGGCCGCTTCTCCTTACTAACTATTCTCAAAACTCGCAAGAGAGAACTTGTTAGATGGGTGACAAGGGTGCATGAGGACCAAAACGACTGATTGCTAATGGAATCTAACATTTCCAGACCCTCTGGTTTTTTCGAATATGGGAAATCCGCCCACTCCTGCGAGGTAACCATGGCCTGCAAATTGTGTCTAAGATCAACTAGCCGTTTTAACGTCGTAAAGTTTGTAGCAAACCGGGTTGCACCTGGTTCTACAATGTCATTCCCAAAAGTGTATCTTCTGACTATATTCAAAACCTCACTATGATTGTAGACAAATCTTGTAATAATCTTTGCCTGTTCAATCATTTCACTTATCCAGTCTACATTCCCAAAATCCTCGAGTATCAAATCTATTGAATGAACCGCACATGGAGCCCAATACAGAGTAGTGAAAGTTTCACTCAACCTTCTCCCTACAACAACATATTGCTCTTTGCTACTTCTGGTGATCACTTGCAGCACATGTTTTGCGCCAACTTCTTCCACAATTCTCTTGAGGAGCTCATAAAGAACATCTGATGAACGAACGATCTCAGATGCGTCCACTGTTCTCAAAAACACTGTTCCTTCCGAACAATGCACAAAAAAACTCAGGAAAACTCTACCAACTTCTGTGTTCCACTCATCAACCAAGACAGAACAACCCGTCTTTTCCCATGCCGCTTTGCATTTATTGACATCATTCCTCGCCTCTTCCACCAAATTCTTCAACATCCACCCACGAAGATCGTGGTACGAGGGCAACACAGAATCTGAACATCCTGAGGCAATTGCATCAATCATCGGCTGGAAATAAGCAGAGTTCACAGCATCCAAAGGCGCCCCAATGTCATACAAAAAACGTCCAATTGCCATGTTCACAAAATTGTTCACCTTCTTAGATCCTAAATCAACACTATTAGACACACCAACAACTTCACGAGCTGAAGAACTTTTACCCCTCGCCCGCTTCCTTCTATCCAAACTCCTACTACTCGTTGCCCCCTCTTCTCGACTCACTACCAGGCTCGAATCAGGTTCGAGTGCGTGATCATGAATTCCAATCAAATTAATCCCGGCACTAACATCATCCTGATGGGCAAGTGACTCCACCTCACTGTGAGGCCTTTGGTTAATGTTGGTGATCTCTTCATCAAGCTTTTGCCTATTCCGCTTCCTCACAACAACCCCATCAAGACTCTGCTGCATCAAGGCCCGAACATCGGGCGGGACCCGAAGACAAGTCGAGGCATTGCCCTTCTGTCCAGCAAGGTGTTCCTTAATCCTATGAATCCCACCACCCTTAAACAATTTGCTACAATATATGCATTTGAGCTGGACCCTTTCCCCATTCTTGAACATTTGGCAATGTTTCCAAGCTGGGTCATGTTTTGGGAAGTTATAGGTATGGGTTCCAAACCAGACGCCATTTTGTGCAAAGCTTAACTTATCATTTAAAGAAAAAGAAAAATTGGAAAAAAAATTGCACAGAAAGAATTGTACGGATTACCAGTTTCTTACGCAATATATTTCATACAAATCTCAAAACCCAGAAAAGAAAATACAAGGCTTACAGAGCTTACTTGTTCAATGGCTCTTTGAATGAGTTTTGACGAAGATTCGGATTTTGGAAGCAGAACCGAGTTAGGGTGGTTGGGCTGTTTTGTAATAAACCGTGGAGGTGTATATAGCCGGACGGACCGGTTAGGGTTGCGTTTTGCCGTGTTTAGTTCGGGTCACACTGGTCAAAACTTTTAGTCGGACCGGTTTTAATGAAGGAGAAACCGGACCTTTCGCTGACATGTTCACCCGCTGCTTAGACCAATCGGGTTCATGGCAGTTACGATCCGAGGAGTTGTTGTTGTTGTTTTTTTTTTTTTTTTATTAAAGTAATTTGCGTTAGTGCCCCCGAATGTTTTTCCTGTCTATAAATTGAACACCAAACTTTTGATTCTAACATTTAAGACTCTAAATTTGACAATTCTTGACCAGTACAATCAATAATTGAAGGCAATTAGGGAAGAGAGTGAACCAAATAACATATTTAGGTTAAAAATTAGTAAATAATGATATGTGTTTTCAAAATAGATAGTAAATAGTATATTATGAAAAATTAAGATTTATCTTATGATAAATTAAGAACAAAAATCTTAAAATACCCTTATCTCTTTTTCCTCTCAATCTCTCACCCTTCTCCCTGGCCGATACCAACGGTAGCAAAGAAATATAGTATTTATATGTTAACGCTATGTTTCCAAATAAAGAAAAAATTTATTGGCAGTCGCTGGCGATCAAGAAATATTATATTAATATGTAAATATTATATTTTTATGTAAATACAAAAACTTACTGACAATCTCACCAGACGGGGAAATTTCATGTAAATATTGTATTTTTATGTAAATACAAAAATTTATCGAAAACATTGACAGACATTGCCAGCATCAGTGGCATTATTGACAACCGAGCAATACTATATTTACATGGATATGTAGCATTTTTATACAAATACAAAAATTTACTAGTGACGTTGCCAAACATCACCGGCGCTAGCGACATTGTCGACGGTCGAAAAATTTCTTATTTTTGGATTAATACAAAGGTTTATTAAAAACAACCACAATAAAAAAAAATACTATTGTAGCCATTCTCCAACTGTGGATACCCACGTGCTATCAACACGAAGGCCCTCCAATGACACTGCTTGCCTTCCAAACACCAGATCGAGCCAATCTTTGCAACGCCAACTGGCACGTGCTTGTCCTCCAATTAAAAAAAAAAAACTATTGTAGCCATTCTCCAACCATGGATACCCACGTGCTATCAACACGAAAGCCCTCCAATGACACTGCTTGCCTTCCAAACACCAGATCGAGCCGATCTTAGCAACGCCAACTGGCACGTGCTTGTTTGCCACTCGTCACTGTCAGAGCTCACAACATAACTGCACTGCCATTGTCATCTCCTTTCCCTGTCCATCGCATGTCATTGATCACAACAGCCTTCAATCGAATCAGAAACCAAAATCAAATCCTAGGGAGATCATTGTCTAACTCCGTCGCCGTCAATGATGAAACTCTTCGTGAATTTTTATGGTCACAATTGCAATATTTGTTGAAGCTTGCTCTCTTCTCCTCGATGCTCCTCGTCTAGAGTTCGCTGTCATCTCTCTTCTCGATGCTCCAACCTCAGTGGCATCTATGACGAAGACAACTAGCTTGGAAGGACAAGACCATGGCACCTCTGTTGACCAGCATAGAGAGAGATAGAAGAGAGAAAAAAAGAGGAGTAAGAGAAACGTGAGGTGAGGGGGAGAAAGAAGACAAAAAATATAGTTATGATTTTTTAGGGATATTTTTGGATTTTTGTTTACTTTAAAATACAAAATTATTTGAATCCGTTATTTATTTCACATTTTTAAATCTTCTGATATTATTTACTAAGTGAGTAGCAAAATATGCAATTTGCTATAATTTCTCCTTGACATTGAAGGACAAATTTATTGATGAGAGTCGCAAATACCCAAAAATTTCAAAAAGAGTTCAAGGTCTAAGTTGCCAACAAATGAATAGTTTAATTGGGGTGGATTCGGTGAAAAAATCGTGAGACATTTCATTTGTTAAATCTCTTTGTTCGAAAGTTGTCAAAATTATAACTAGAGCATCAATGAATGATGAACTCTACTAAGAATAATTTCTTCTGACAAGTTTAGTAGGATGGAAAAGACAAAAGAGGAAGGACGGAAATGGGGTGAAAGATTATGGGATGAAGAATGACAAAGTAGCTTGTTTGGTGAGACAAAAAATGTGAGAAAAAGAAAAATATGGCGGAAAAGTATTAGTAGATCCCGTCAATTTTAATCTTCTCAATGTTGGATGGATTTTTAAGCGAAAAACTTGAAATCAAATAATGATGACCAAAATTACTTTTGTGTTTTGTTTTTAAAAGGCAAAATAATACAAGTAAATGAACACAATGGTAAGTGTACATATATCTATTTTCCATCTGCTCCATCCATAAAACACCCTAAATAAAAACTTTAATCCTTTTTATCACTCTGATTTTCTTTCTCTTATATATTCTCTCCGCTATTATTTTTTTCTCTTTTCTACCAAACAAAGTATTAGAGTAAGATCAAAGCTGACTTCTTTTTTCTATTACAATGTAGGCTTGAGAGATGTTAAACATTCAATAAATTATACATAAAACCTTCTGTCTAACTATTTCGATGTTTTACACCTATAAGTAGATAAACTGGTATAGATTGGACCATTAGGCTACTTTAACAAGGGTAGAGAACAATTTAAGCACGAAAAAAAAAGAATTGTTAGCCAACTCAAGTTATGATTTAACATGCACTGCGAATGTCAGCCGTAGCATCATCAATGTTGATGATCAATGCATTTGTGTGTGGCTTCACAGAAATCCATCTTCCATTGTACCCGATTTGAAGACCGGTGATGTCGTTATGGAGCCGGCGTCGGTATGTGGACCAAGACCAAGAGCAACGTCAGGCCTTGAGCAAGGTGGATAGTAGTTGATTTCATATATTGTTTGATTCCTGTATGCTACCTCTTTAAACCATTCTTATCCATTTTCATCGGCATGGACGGCTTGGCTAAGATCTTTCCAGTTATTCTCCGCACTTCTTCCAAGTGTTCTTCAACTGCCTCTCTTTCAATAAACAGTTGTTGATAGCAACAATCTCATTCTATTTAAGCTTCTTAATGACAAAAATTTTAAGTGCTGATTTTAGATAAAGTTCACATACTTGAATCCCGGTGAAGCCACTGACTTCACATGCCTTTGTTGACCAAGTGGGCGTGTTGCCAGATTATTATGTCATTCAAATCCAGTTTTTTTCTCATTGCAAACAACAAACCCTGACAATATCAATTTAATGTCATCCTCCGACATCGTATACTTCTTCTTTGCTTCCAAATCGAGATCAAAAAATGAAGCTACAGCGGCCTTGACGTTACTTACAACCTCTGCTGCCACTCCATGGTTTATGATCTAAAGAAAAAAAAAAGAAAAAACGAATCTTGTATAGAAAATTAGGAAAATTACGCTCATATGTCAAGGTATATCTACCTGAAAAAAAACCCCACGATTTGCAGGCTAAGTCTAGGTTTGTTGAGTTCTTCTGCATCTCCGCTGGTCAGCAAAGAGAAATCTATGATTGGAATGTTGGAAAAAGTTGTGATCCAAAGCAGAATCTATGGCTGCTGGCTTTATTATCCTCATAGACTTGTGAATCTTTCAAGAACATATTCAGAATCATTCCTCGACATCTCTCGGACACTTGGTACTGGTACCCAACCCTTGATCCTCTAACATAGTTCCATCTTCGACATTTGCATCTATTTTCGCATTAATCACACATCCTTGTTCAGTCATTTGTACAAGGCTTATAAAAGGGTTGACAATCAACAGTACTTTCGTGTCCTTCTCTTGATAGATGACGACAATAGATTGAGGAAAAAGTGAAAGGACAGTTAAATGGGAAATAATTTTTAGATGATACCTGATATTTTAAACGATGTGATGCTCTTTTTGACTGTTTGTTTATAAGTCGAAATATGTTATCTCAAATATGCATATTTTAATACATTCCTAAAATGACTATATCTATTAGATAATTAATTTTGTTAAAGTCAGATCAGCGGTATTCAAAGTATCATATATATATATATATATATATATATATAAACATAATTTATTCAAGTTTCTAACATGAGAAGCAAAGTTCATACAAAATCAACGTTGGTTGCTAATGGGGCGTGAATGACTAGCTTTGTTATTGCAATTTAAGCCAGATCAAATTAAATTCAACCTTTTTTTTAAAATGAAAGAATCCAAGGCAAAGTGCCTGACAATTACAAACCAATCCAACAAAGAAATGTTAGGATTAGTGCTTTAAGGAACAAATATTTTATTTATTTTTATGACATTTTTGGTCAAATATATAATAATACAAATATTTCATATGTCATTCACATAATTTTTCTATTAATGACCGTATATTAATCAAACATGTGATCCATCCATGAATATTACAACCAAATCTTAGAATTGGACAAATAGGAGGTTTATATGTGAATAGATCTAATTTAAAAATTTATAGTCTAAATATATAGTCTATAATCTATGAATAAAGTTGTGTGATTTATTCATGAAAGGGTTGTAATTAAGATCTATGTCCAATTGGAGAGGTGGTATATCTTGATGGTCGAAGCGGGTTGACTTTATGGTAAACATATTAGTGTAGTAAACCTAATAGTAGTCGCACATTGGACTAGACCTAAGGTATAATTGATTTAACAATGATTCCATTTCACTTAAATCAATTCGCTTTGACAATCATTTAGTTATCTTAATTTTGAAGTAGATTCATAACTCCATGTTTGTAGCTTGTATCTTTTGATATTCCAAAAGTAAGAATTTTGATAAATGAAGGCTCTATTATCGATATGTTGGATATGCAATCTATTTTTAATGAGAGCATAACTCATAAAAATCTATAGCTCTTTAATAAGGAGTCGACCTTATTTTTCAAAGGTGTTATTCAGGTATTGAAAAAAATAACGAGACTTCGGTCATCTAAATACATATGCTAATCGGATGATTTTTTGTTTGTATGTGCTACAAAAGGAATAAATTTTTCAATGATAAAATAATGGAACTTGAGAGAAAATAGTCATAAGGTAAAATAGAATTAAGTACTTAATCCAATTATGGAGAACCTATGAGTATATGTTTAAAATTGCTTTGGGTCTATAATGGAGTGACACCAAAGTTAACAATTAAACAAAAAAAATTAAACGGGGATTAATTTATCTATTATAATTGGAGCTTGACAATATACATCATCGTGTTCCAATGCTAGTTCATTAATTCTTTTGTGACAGATAAGACAAATACAGATTTTCACTAGTAAGATAAAAGTATACACGAGTTGGGCCACTAGGCTTAATGGGCCACGTAAGACACAATCCAACTCGGGTTGGCAATGGGCACAACATTGTAGATTGGCACCATATGCTCTACTATTTTTTTAGAGAATCAATTATTTAATTAATTTAAGAAAATAATTATTCAAATTGGTGATGTGGATTTTTGATAATTGATTATTTATTGATATTTAAATGATTAAGTTAAATCCTAGTTGAATTTGAATAGAAGATAACTATTCATAGTCACTCAAATTAGATAATTATTTGAATAATGAAATTCTAATTTAAATTGGAATTGTTTGAATTTGAATTATATTAGGTGATGTAGAAAATCACACATATATTTATCTATATCAAACAAAATTCAAAAAAAAAAATTATCATATAGTGAGCATGTTTTTCAAGATGTAGTTTGAGAAAATTATCTTCTACTTTTTATAAACTTCTTACTCCCTTAAACAATTCTAAAAATAAAGGTTTAGGATCCTTATTTATTTTAGACTGCCTGAGTGCAAATTAGATAATTGAGGTTTGATTACTCATCTTTAGTAGTCATAGTTCCTCAGCACCATACTAGTTGAAAGTAGTGTGGTTATGGTGGAAATTTGTTAAGTTGTGCTTACACACATAAAGATTTAAAAGAAAAAAATAGCATTGAAGGTTTAACGGTAGATATTCTTGCTAGAAGATTTGTTTAGTCTAGCAGTATTTTTTTGGTTTTTGGCTAGTATGTTAAATTAAATTTAATTGATTGTTTATAGCAACATGAATTATATACTAGATGACTAACTTTAAAATTCCGCTCAGAACCAATTTTTTCAAAAGAAAATGGGAAAAAAGAACTCAAGAGCCTCCATTTCATATGATGAAGTTACTTCACTTTGTTGAAATTACTTTCTACGTTTTTTATTCTAAATGTGCATGCTATTTAGATTTTTTTTATTTTAAATTTAGGGTAGTTACAAAAATCACCCTAACAATGCACCCCGGCCTCGACCTTCAAAACGAAAACAAGTGATCCCCTAATCAATGAAATATTAACGAAAACATCTTTGTGCTAGAGTTTTTAATAGAAATTAATATATATTTGAAATTTGGTACATAATATAAGAGTATTTCAATAGCTTTATCATGTCTAAAAACTGATTGAAATTTAAAAGTTGATATAATAAAACTTTTAATTGTTAAAGAAACAAATAAAAAACTTAAAAAAAAATCTTTTAGTTCAGTTTCATGTGATTGCATTAAGGTAAACTAATAATGTACTGATTCACTAAATTGTTTAACAATCCTTATTGTTGTTGAGATATTTTGTCATCTATATTTAAAATCATGATAAAAGAATTCATGTTAGACTTTGAAGTTGAATGGCATTATTGTATTATAAAGGCTGCAGTTGAAGATAAATTTTTGTAATAAATCCTAAAACTTAATCTACTTAATTTATTAATCAATAAATGTTTAAGAAAATAGTTAATACATGTTGATAAAAGTGGTTTGAAATTTTTACAGATATAACACTGGAACAATTTTGTTTTAATTATTTATCTTTTTAAAATCTTTTAATTTGTCAATTAAAATTTTAATAATTTTTTATTAATTAGGTTAGAAACATTGAAAAAAAAAATTCCCGCTTCTACTGTAGAATCAATTCCCTTCTTTAGTTAGAGACCAATACTGTTGAGTCACTCATTTATTAATTGTATGTTTTGTTCTTCTTTAACACTACATGCAAAAGAAAACAAATACGTAAATTTTGCAATAATTTTATGTTATAAATAATACTTTGGAGTTGGAGAGATGCTTTTTAATGTGAACGTGAAGATATATATATATATATATATATATATATATATATATATATACATGCTCAAATGTCCAGCTTCTTTGTTTGGTCCACGTGGGATTCTTTACGCCTGAACGAGCCACACGATATAATATAACATTGTATGTGTATATATTTTTTTAGGAATATATTTCAAGTTAAGAAAATACAAAAACCAATATGATCAATTTAGCCTCAAAACTGTAGGATACTATGATATCGATTAAAAAAAAAAAAAGAAGGTCCATCAATAAACTCGCGTTGAAGAAAAATAGACATACACTGAGTTCTGAAAATGGACACATAACCCTTTAATGAAACTTCTATAATCCTGTCCATTAAAATGAGTTGTTGTACTAAGACTATACAAAACACGATTATTTTCTTAAACGTTAGAATAGCTTGTTTGGTAAGATGAGAAATAGAAAAGGAAAAGAAAGTAAGGTGAATTAGCGAGTCCAATCAATTTTAATCTTTTCGATGATTGATAGATTTTTGAGCGGAAAACTTTAGACCATATAATGACTACCAAAATTAGTTCTTTGACTTTCTTTCAGCAAAATAATGTTTATTCTTCAACTGCCTCTATAAACAGCTGTTAAAGAAAAAAAAATCTCATTTTTTTTAAGCTTCTTAACACCAGAAATTTTTAGTGCTAATTTTAGTTAAAGCTACATACTTGAATCCTTGTAGAGCAACTGTCCAGTAGTTCATATTCCTTTGTTGAAGTGGGCATGTTGCCAGGGATGTTATGTCATTCCAGTCCAGCTTTCGCCGATCCGAAACAACAAACGCCTGACCATATCCTTGAATGTCGTTCTTAGACGTTGAATACTTCTTTTTTGCTTTATATAGACACACACGGGGGTGTGCCTTGGTACTTCACCTATCAATCGAAGAATCAAAACTTCAATGCAATTTTGAGCGTTTAGATCAATATGAATGGTTTTGGATATAATTAGAGGTAGCTAAATATTTCACAACTTGTGTCAGATGGAAAACAAGTTAAGTGTAATATTAAATAAATTTTTTATATTTTCAAAGTAAGGGAAAGGGAGCAAATAAGGTGGAATAGAACGATGTAATAAGAAATTGGGTAATTAGGGAATCAATGAGCAAGAATTTGAAGGAGTTTCAATATAGAATTTTACAAAAATAGAATGAAATTTATCCTCTCGGACATAAAATCGATTATAGGAGAAGGCAACCAAGAAATTGGCAGAGTCAGGTAGCGTTGCGTATGGTAGTTGTTAAATAAGTTTTCTATTTGAAATTGCAAGTTTGATCAAAGAAGTGGTTTTGGCAAACTATGTTTCATTTTTTGTTTTTTAAAGTTATTTGTTTTTATTTTTAAATAGCAAAACAAAAATATGTTTGATAATGATAATTTTGTAACATATATTTTTTAAAACAAGAACAAAATATACAGTTGATCTAGGTCGAGGAACTAGGGTCGAGTCCGAGATCAAATCAATTGGCAGGGAATAGTTAGAGGAGCTAAGGTCGGCGACAAGATTAGACCTCCAGCCCTAAAACGGACCAACAAGTTAGGGTTGGGTTGGAATTGGAACAACGAGTCGAAGATGGATTCAGATCAACAGCCAAGACCATATCAAATTGACAAGCCAAGACGAGGTCAGAATGATAGACCAAGGTCAAGGCTAGGATCAAAGCTAAGGGTAGGAGTTGGGATCTAGCCAAGTGATTGGGGTCTAGGTCGATGTTAGGGACAGGCCAACAAGTTGGGGTATGGGCCAGGATTAGATTGACAAGCCAAGGTCGAGTTTGAATCTGATTGAGAAGTTGTTGTTGAGGTCTAGATCAGGTTAAAGAGTTGAGATAAGGTCTGGACTAATAGGCTAGGGTCGGGATTGAATGAACGGGCCAAGTTTGAGGCCGAGATCAAACCAAAGGGATAGGGTCAGGCACAAGATCAAACTAACAAGCGAGGTTTAAGGACAGGATTGGAAGAATAGGTCAGAATTGAGGTCGAAATTAAAGTGAGGGATCAGGATTGGGGTTAGGATTTGACTGACAGACTAAAGTTAGGGTCAAAACCGGTATCATACTAAAAGGCTAGGGTCAGGGTTAGTGCCAAGGATAGATAGGCAGGCTGGGGTTAAGGGTGATTGAATTGATGGAGTGGTGTTGGGCTCATACCATAAGCCAAGGCCGACCTGGGACAGATGGGTTGGAGTCCAGATTACTAACTCATTGGCCTGATCCTGACGACAAGTTTGATTTGTTGGCCCGCCCCTATGAAGAGTCTTGCCCTACCCTAGTGGCGTGCTTAGCTCACAAGATCAACTTCGATTGTAAATTTGATCCATTGGCCTAACTCCTATAGTGAGCTATGCTTGTTGACTCGACCCTAATGGTGAGTCCAACATGCTGGCTTCACCTTAATGGTGAGTATCCCCCGTCGGCTCGAGCTCCCGCTATGTCCGACTCACTGGCTTGACTCCAACGGCAAGTCTTGTTTGTTAGCACATCCATGTAGACGATTTCAACTAACCCCAATGGTAAGTCCATTCTGTTGGTGTGTTTGGCTCGCTAGCCCGATCCTAATGGCAAGATCGGCTAGGCAACATGTTTGACATGTTGTTCCTACCTCGATGATGAGTCTAGCCTACAAGCTTAACTTTGATGATGAGTTCAAACTACCTACCTGACCCTAATAATGAGTCTGTCCCACTAGCCCTACCCAAAAGCTTGTCTGGCTTGCTGGCCCTAACCCAATGGCAAGCCCAATCCGTGAATGGTATGACTTGCTATGTTGACCTCGACAGTAAGCCCGGTTCGTCAGTCCAACCACGGTGAACTTTTTAGACATTTTGTAAATTTTGTTAAATATTGAAAACTTTTTTAATCTTAAGCTCAAACCGCCCAAACCAAATCGTCGAAACCATTTATGAGTAATTTGGTTTGAGTTAGTTTTTATAAAAAATAAATAAATAAATAAGCTATCCAAAAATAAAAATTATTTTTGGTTTAGTTACTAAATAAAAAATAAATTATATTTTTAGTACTTTTAATTATGTTTTTGGTATCAAATCAAATAACAAATTAAATTAATTACATCATTAGTAAAAGACAACAACGCAGTATGCAACAATTGTCCTTTACATATTATTCTTATAAGTTCTAAACATCATTAATTACTAAATCAAAAATAAATTATATTTTTAGTACTCTTAATTATGTTTTTGGTATCAAATCAAATAACAAATCAAATTACATCATTAGTAAAAGACAACAACGCATTATGCAACAATTGTCCTTTACATATTATTCTCGTAAGTTCTAAATGTCATCAATAAACATAAACACGGAGTTTGCTACATTTTTATTAACAATAAAAAAATAAACTACTTTTAAAGCAAATTTAAAATAGTTGTCAATAGATGTAATTTATAGTTTGATATATGTAATGGAAGTCTTTCACTTCATTAACTGGCAAAATTAATTTTGAAAAAGCTGATTTATCTTATTACAACCTTTCACCACTGGTTATTCAATTTTTTTTTTTGGAACTCGTGAATCAATTCAACTTAGTTACTTCCCTTACTGCATGCTCTCATTGTATTGTTACAATGTCGTTTCATCCGTTGCTCCGCCATTTTTTAATCTTAAAGAAAGTCGCACTTTTACATAGAATGACAATATATTCCATTGTAAAATTAAGATTTAACAATAAATTAACACTGAAACCTTAAAAACCAGCATTGTCAGTTTTCCACCCTATCGTCAGGCCCCACAATCGCATCTTTGGGGGACAAAATCTTCTGACACAAAACCATAGTAGTAGCATTGACGAACGAATAGAAATGTCCATTTTTTAATCCTCGTATTGAATTAACAAAATCATTAATACAAATATTGGGGTACAATTCGGACAGGCTCAAATTGACCATGGGCCCTGGCGGCCCAATAATGTTGATCAAGCGAGTCGAACAGGCCAGCTCGATCGAATCGATTATTCGATTCGCTTGTTGGAATTGGTTCCTTAAACCGATTATTCGATTCTTTCAGGGTATCGTTCGTTCGTATCGGTTCGACGGATAGCACGTTCTAACAGTTAACACACGTTAAGTACAGAACCAGAATATGAGGAAGAAGTGGTTTCTGTAGCAAATCATCAACCGGCACGTGTCTCAGTATCACAGTTACTCGCGAAGCATTACTCCACTCCATCTGACGGTTAATGGCCACGATTCTATCTCATACTCTATATATAAGGGGTAAAGGTAACTTTAGAGGGAGAGATATACAGAGAGAGAGAAAGACACAGAAAGTACAAAAGAAACACCGAAACTCTGCCAGTTTATCTTCTCATCTTTTCTCATTCTCTTAATCTTGTAATCTGTACTTAGAAAACCCAATAGTAAATCACAGTGGACGTAGCTCTTCATTAACAGAGTGAACCACTATAAATCTCACGTTTTCATTTATTTCTTTGTTATTTTGTTCATTTTATCCTAATCTTGCATATGTATCCGAGTGAACAGGTTGATTCAACGGTGATTTGAGGGCCCAAGTTTTTAAATTGCTTGATTCTGAATTTTAGCAATTTGATTGTAGATCCACCGTCTACAGTTTGGCGCCCACCGTGGGGCCATCAAGTCATTAACTCCAGGATCTAAAGACTCGGATTCAAATGATAGACAACTTGGACAACCAACGAACTCTAGAAACCATAGTAGAAGAGACCGAAGCGTCAACCCAAGACTGACATATGGAAGCTCTTGTAGCAGAGGTGGAGACTCTGAAGAAAACACTCCAGGAACATGACAAGAGGATGGAACAACTGAGCAATGATAACTTGACTTTAAGGAGCCAAATCAGCTATCAAAACTCTCAAATGGCTTCACATTCATACTATTACCCATATTATGGGTATTCAACATTCCCAGCCACTTCAACAACATAGTGGCAATTTCACACCCCACAACCGAGAAGACAACAACAAACTCACAGCCTGATAGAAAGAATGCAGTCGCTATACTCTCCATCGACTCTAGCACCAGCAACTATGACGGCTGGCGTAGCTACGACAACTCTTTCAACTACAGCAAACGTTGATGTGGAGTACGGGCATCATGGCGAAGAGACGAACGAAAATGAAGAAGTCGAATGGACGGCCCGACAAAAAGAACCAATAGTTAATCTGCTGACCCCGGAGTCGATCAAATCTATGATGAGAGAAATGTTTGAGCATAACTCCAAACTCGTAGAGGAAAAGATTGATGAGAAAGTTTCCAAGGCCATAAGCAAGACCCCGGCGCTAGATGACATCTCCAAAAACATTCGGGATACCCCACTGACGAAGAGAATTACTTCAATAGTACCTCCAAAATATGGAAACATTTTGTTTGCTCGCTTCAATGGAACCTTAGATCCCAAAAACCACCTGCTGCAGTACAAGAACGTTGTCAGTGCTACTAGCATTCCAGACTCGATCCTTGATGAGATGATGTGCAAGCTGTTTGCATAATCGCTCAAAGGCCCAGCCCTTCGATGGTTCAGTAACCTCAGACGGGTTCGGTAGACAGCTTCGAGGAACTGGCAGATCAATTCGTCAAAGTGTATTCAGTGCATATTAGAACGGGAAAGATGACCAAAGATTTGTGGTCTGTTGTCCAAAGCCCAGGCAACCCATTACGGGCTTATATTAAGCGATTTAGTAGAACACTCTCTGAGATTTTAGATTTGGAAGATAGAACAGCCCGTGAAGCACTGAAAAAGGGACACCTGCACAGGTCATCCTTCAAAATCAACATTTGTTCCGACTACCCACAGACAATCTAGGAAGCATTGAACAGAGCTAAAGGCTGGATCAACCTGGAGGAAGAAAACGAAAGGTACGAATGAGAATTCACAAAAACTAAGGGTCAGAACAGATGAAACCAGAAGCAGCACCAACCAAACCAACGAGGACGGACAAGAACGCCACCAAAGAGAGAATGGAGGCAAAAAGACGACAAGCCTCGATCCGTAACGAGACCCCTGTCACGGCCAAAATATGCCCTAAGCATATCGCCATCGGAACTAGTTGCTCAACTTGAAGGAAAAGACTATGTCTGATGGCCTGGCAAATTGCCTGCAAGCCATTCGCAAGATAAGTTGAAATACTGCGAGTTTCATCGAGACACAAGGCACCTGACAATCGACTACAAAGCATTACGATCGAAAATTGTGGAGCTTCTCAAGAAAGGTCATTTGAGAAAGTACCTCTCTGAAAGGGGGAGGAGGACTTATGGGCTTTACAAGGAACGAAGAGAGTAAGCGAAAGAGCAAGCCGAAAAGAAGACACCATCACCACCACCAGTGAGGAAGGTAATAGGAGCCATTTGTGGAGGCTCGATTTTCAGCGGCGATTCGGTCAATCAGATGAAGTCCTATCAAAGGAGAGCGAATTAAGCAACCACAAGCACTACTCATAGTGACCGTCTCGAATACGAAATTTTATTTCGCAGTGACGAGACGATTGGACTCAACTCCCCACACGATGATGCATTAGTTATCAAACTCAACATCATAAATTGCAAAATAAGCAGGATTCTGGTTGACAATAGAAGTTCCGCCAATATTATTTTCCTCTCAACGCTAAAAGAAATGGAAATCAGAGAAGAAGAAATCAAGAAGTCACCAACGTCACTGGTCGGATTCAACGGAGAAGCAACAATAGCAATTGGAAGGGTTAAGCTTCCAGTCTACACAGCAGGAGAGAACAAACTGACCAATTTCCTAGTCATGGACTGCCCATCAAGGTACAACATAATTCTTGGGAGGCCTTGGATTCATGCCATGAAGGTGGTCCCTTCTACATACCACCAGATGATAAGGTTCCCAACAAAACGAGGAGTTTGAGAAATTCGAGGAAACCAGGAGGCGACGAGGAGCTGCTACGTCGCAGCAATGAAGTAGAAAAAAGCTTTATAGCAATTACAGCCGAACGAGCAGGATGAAGCAAACTAGCAGAGCTGTGTCAAAACGATTTTAGAACAATTTGACGCAATCCAAATAGACCCAAGAGATAAAAAATGAACAGTGAAGATCGGATCGTAGCTCAATAAGGGTATTAAATGCCAAATAATCGAGTTTTTTAGATCTAACGTTGATTGTTTTGCATTGTCTCACACAGATATGCCTGGAATCAACCCAAGCATAATCTCCCACCTATTGAACGTCAACCCAGAGCATAAACCTGTTCGGCAGAAAAGGAGGAAGTTGGGAATCAAGCGAAACAACGTGATCAAAGACGAAGTGAGGAGGTTACTTGAAGCTAGCTTCATACGCTCTGTCCAGTATCCCAATTGGCTCGCCAATGTGGTGATCGTGAAGAAGAAGAACAAGAAGTGGTGCATGTGTGTCGACTTCACTAACCTTAACAAAGCTTGCCTGAAGGACAGTTATCAGTTGCCTCACATTGATAGGCTAGGACACGAGATTTTGAGTTTCCTTGATGCATTCTCTGGTTACAATCAAATCTGCTACACCCTGAAGACCAAGAGAAAACTGCCTTTATAACAGAGCAGGGGATTTTCTGTTTCAAAGTCATGCCTTTCCGATTGAAAAATGTAGGAGCAACTTACCAACGACTTGTCAACATGATGTTCGAGCAGCAAATTGGTAAAAATATGAAGGTTTACATCGATGACATGTTGGTTAAATCTCTGCAGGCAAATCTCCACGTTCAGCATTTGCAAGAATGCTTCGACGTCCTCAGAAAATATGGCATGAATCTTAATCCAGAGAAATGCACTTTCGGAGTGGCGAGCGGCATGTTCTTAGGATATCTTGTGATGAAGCGAGGAATCGAAGCGAATCTCGATTAGATAAAAGCATTTCAGTTGATGCCTTCTCCAAGGACCAACCGAGAAATTCAAAAATTAACAGGACGAGTAGCGGCACTAAGTCGATTCGTTGCCAGATGTTCTGACAAATGTTTACCTTTTTCCAACTGCTCAAGAAAAATACCAAGTTCGAATGGAACAAACGGTGTGAAACGACCTTTCAAGAACTAAAGAGATATTTGACCACTCCACCGATCCTGTCAAAGCCAAGAGATGGCGAACCATTCTATTTATACATCGCTGTATCTGAGGTGACAGTAAGTTCAGCACTAGTTCGAGAAGAAGAAAGGACTCAAAGGCCAGTGTTCTTCTTGAGCCACTCGCTCTTGGACGCGAAAACAAGGTACTCAGTCGTCGAAAAGCTTGCACTCACAATAGTCGTGTCAGCCTGAAAACTTCATCCGTATTTTCAGGGACATACTATTGTGGTACTGTAATCCTACCCGATGAGAGCAATTTTGCATAAGCTGGATGTATCTGGTAGAATGATGAAGTGGGCGGTTGAACTAACAGAGTTTGACATTGAGTACAAGCCCCGTATAGCGTTGAAGGCACAAGTGCTCGTAGACTTTGTAGCTGAACAAACTTGCAGGACCGAAAAGGGAGGATTGGAGTCATGGATTGTGTAAGTCGACGGGTCGACCAATGAGAAGGGGTCAGGAATAGGGATTGTTTTGAAGACGCCAACTGGTGAAGAAATCGAACGGAGCTTTCGATTGGGATTTAAAGCTACAAACAATGAAGCTGAATACGAGGCCCTGATAGCTGGAACAAGGCTTGCTGCTGCATTGGGGGCTGTTAAGCTTCTTTTGGAAAGTGACTCCACGCTGGTCGTTAACCAAGTAAATGGAGAGTTCGAGGCGCGAGACGAGAAGATGCATTTGTACCTAAGCTTAGTTAACAAGCTGAAAGCTCAATTCGATCATTTCAAGGTTAAGCACGTACCACGAGAACACAACTCCAGAGCCGATGCACTGGCTAACCTAGGATCATCAGTCGAAGTAAGCGAGAGGAGAACAATCCCTTTGGAACTAATCGACAGCCCTAGCATTGCACCGGTTGAGAAAGCTAGCTATGTCAATCCGAGGGACGATTGGAGAACCCCCATCTAAATGTATATTAATGAAGGTTGGTTCCCTGACGATAGACAAGCTGCGAGAAAGATTAAAGTGCGTGCTGCAAGATACTGCCTAATAGATGGAAAGCTATATAGGCGCTCTTTCATGGGACCTTATCTCTGATGTCTCAAAGAAGATGAGATCAAGAAAGTGATTAGAGAAGTGCATGAAGGATCCTATGGAAATCATTCAGGCGGAAGGTCATTGTGCAACAAGGTGAAAAGGCAAGGATTCTATTGGCCAACTATGCAGAGTGATTGTGAAAACTTCGCCCGAAAATGCGACAGCTGCCAGAGGCATGCCCCCATTATACATCAACCAGCAGAAGAGCTTTCTTCAGTCAGTTCGCCATACCCGTTCATGAAGTACTCAATGGATGTTGTCGGACCATTTCCTCCGGCTCCCGGACAAGTGAAGTATTTATTCATCCTTACTGACTACTTCTCCAAATGGGTCGAAGCCGAAGCCTTTGCAGACGTTAAAGAACAGGACGTCGAAAGATTTATTTGGAGGAACATCATTTGCCAATTCGAAGTCCCATGAGAGATAGTCACTGACAACGGCTCTCAATTCGTTTCATCATCCTTCAGGAAGTTTTGTCAAGATTGGAAAATTATTCTAAGCTTCTCAACGCCAAGATACCCACAAGAAAACGAACAAGCTAAAATGACGAATAAGACGATTGTAAAAAATCTGAAGAAGAAACTCGAAGCAAGAAAATGGCGCTGGGTTGAGGAACTCCCGATGGTATTGTGGGCCTATCGAACGACTCCAAGGAGGGCAACTGGCGAATCATCTTTTTCGCTTATGTATAGAATAGAAGCTGTTATTCCTGCTGAGATAGTTGCACGGGACCTGCGAGTCGATTACTCTTTGCTGAACGAAGCAAAGAACGATGAGATGATGCAGGATCCGCTGGACTTCACTTTCTATCGCCTTGGATGCTACCAACAAGCAGCAGCCACGTATTATAACAGAAAGGTCAAGCCCAGAAGATTTGTCGAAGGAGAACTCGTGCTCAAGAAAGTCTTCTAGAATACTAGAGAAGCGAACGCTGGAAAATTGACGGCTAATTGGAAAGGACCCTATCGAATACGGTCGGTAGTTCGGGAAGGAGTTTACAAACTCGTGGAAGAGCTGGATGGATCCTACATAACGAAGAGCTGGAACGCTAATCATTTGAGGAAGTACTATCTGTAATGTTTTGATTCCGCTTTTGTCATGTAATTGAACTACGTTTGACTTGATCCCTGAATGAGGGGTACGTAGGCAGCTCATATATGTTATAAATGAGTGCAATCACTTTATTATTTTGAATTTTATTTCCTTGATAAATTAATGAATTTTTCGAGTTTGATTTTCAAGAATAAGGACTTAGTTTTCCTAACTTCGGACTCGACTAGATCGATCCGAACTCAACTTTGGACTCGACTAGATCGATCCGAACTCAATGCCATCATTATGGCCCAACTTCAAACTCGATTAGATCGATCCAAACTCAATGCCATCATTATGGCCCAACTTTGGATTCGACTAGATCGATCCGAACTCAACTTCAGACTCGACTAGATCGATCCGAACTCAATGCCATCATTATGGTCGAACTTCAGACTCGATTAGATTGATTCGAACTCAATGCCATCATTATGGCCTAACTTCAGACTCGATTAGATCAATCCGAACTCAATGCCATCATTATGGCCCAAATTCAGACTCGACTAGATCGATCTAAACTCAATGCCATCATTATGGCCGAACTTCGAACTCGATTAGATCGATCCAAACTTAATGCCATTATCATGGCCAAACTATGGACTCGACCAGATCGATCTGAATTCTTCAGACGTCATATTCATGGCAAACACCAGACTCTACCAAATTGATCCGAATTCGCCAAACGTCATTTTCAAGACCCAAATCTTGCTGATCGATCCAAACTAATGGTCCTTTAAAGGAAAAGCAGTTCAGACCGTATAGCCGGTTTAACATTTACAGGCAAGCTACGCTCCTGATCACCTTGCCTCTCCAAGTCACAATATTAATGGCGATTTTGGTCATGTTGAGCAGTTGTTTTAGTTGCAATTTTTAATCTATTTGACCATTTCAATGAATAAAACATACGACTTCATTCGTGGTTCGAACTCAGCTATTTTAATCTAATAATAATGTGCTCATTGATCGAGCCATAATGTTGAACTCATTTCATTTAATCTAATCGATTATGGACTTCATTTATTATCCGACTGATTCTATGCCAATTAGAGGTCAAGATCTCTAATACATACGACATGAAAGCATAAATCTGAAATGACAATGAAATTTATGAAAATACGGTTTTGAATTGTCTAGAATCTCCAGCTGTTGAATTAAAGATCCTCTAAGACAAAATAAATGTTCAAAAAAAATGATGGTTTGATTCCCTCAAAGTCCTCCCCCTTCAGCTGGCCGGTCGTCTTTAGCCTCGGTTGTCTCGAGGGTCGAGAGATCAGCGACTTCGACAGGTGGAATCCTTGTAGTTTTGGACTCGAGAGCAGGGGGCTCGACGGTGACGTCTTCATGGTCAAATTCAATTTCGACAACCTGATCGTCCGTCGACAGTACATCCTGGAGCTCCTTTATCTCCTCGTCGATTGTATCAAGGCTAAGTTTGCCCGATTTAAATTCGATCAAGGCTTCACACCGTGCCTTGAAGGAAGAGGTACCGTAGACCTCGAGCAGCTGTTCCTTTATTTCTTCAATATCCTTGTCTTTCGAGGATATCTTCTCTTTTAGACCTTTATTTTCCCCCTCCAAAAGCCAAACTTTGCTCGACAAGTTCAGCACTTTCATGTTCTCCCTATTTAGCGCATCGACAGCGTCGTTAAGATCCCTCTGCTTGTTCTCCATTTGTGACTTTGCCTCTTCAAGCTTTTCCCCAAGCTCTTTTACCTTTGACGTCTCCAGTTCAAGTTTGTGGACAACCTTGTTCGCAAAAAGATTGTAGAACATGAGAGCCTACGTATTTACAAAATTGTTGCGTTAATTGTTTCGAACGAACCCACAAAATCTCATAAAAATTACGATTTTACTTGTCCCAATGCAGCAGCCGACTCGTTGTACAGCCATGTAAACAGTTTTCCTCCAAAGACCTCCTCATCTTTATCAAAATAAAAGTTAACTGCTGCTTTCGTCGCAACCTCCCTGCCTTGAAGAACACTGACATCATCTGGGACATCCAACGTCTTCTCTGAAGCCGACCTTCGGACATCTTCGTTTCAAACAAGGGGCTCCGTTTCTTTCCTTTTCTTCGACGGAGGGGGCTGAATATCAAACGATGGAGGAGGAGGTAGTTCAGGCTGTCCGACTGATAGTGTCGTCTCCCTTGGTGCTGACGACTTGTCAGCTTCGGCTCATTTTTTCTTCGATTTCTTATCTACCAACTTTTTCTTCCTCATCTCACCCAAAGAAGGCAACGTTACCTTTATGGCTAATAAAGCGGCTACTACAAGATGAACGTCTTCGTCAGATAGTGGGGTAAAAAATTTGGACGAACCGTATAGCCGCTGAAGTGCACCGCGGCATACGAAGACCCAATTGACTCGTTTTGAAAATCGAATAGGAATACCTGAAGGGATGTTCTTGAAATTCTTCCAAATCGATGACTTCCCAAGTCGATCGGGTTTTGATATTTCAGCCCAAGTACGATCCTTTAATGCAAGTAGTGCTTGAAGATTTGATTTGAACGTCTCGCCAATTGGGGCCAGGTGGTTTAGCTCGTAATCTACAAAAAGGAAATATACTTGAGATCAGTTGGAATTACTGTTTGAAACAGTCTCAAGGATTGAGACTCACCAATATGACTGAAAACAAATGGAAAAGGAATTCAGGTAGTAAGCTCGAAAAAGTTGCAGTTGATTGACATGAAGAAGTATCGTTCTTCCCAACGTCTATCCGCGTTAGCAAATTCAGTTATAAGTTGCTTCGACTGTCGGTAAACGAAGTAAAAGCGACCTGGGTTTTTACTATTTGGCCTTAGATAGTAACATCGAAGGAAGTCGTATATGTCGAAGTCTATTATAGCCTCTTCGATTAAGACGATTAATGTTATCAGAAGCCGAACTTCGTTTGGCATAAGCTGAGTCATAGAAATTGTAACGCCCCTAAGTGGGGGTTAACAGTTTTTATTAAATAAAATAAAGATTAGAAAATAAAAATAAATCATCAAAGTAATTCACCCGGGACTTAAATAAAGACTCTCAAATTAAAATAAAGACATAAACAAATAAATAAACCACAGTTTGATGTAGCACCTTAAATTTTAATAATATACAACTGTCATCATCATCATTTCAACCCTCAACAAATCTTAATACAGTCACAGAAAGTAACAATGGATGCTTACATTATCATGAAGATCATTCTTTGCATTCAAAGCAATCCCAACGTAATATAGCTACATAGCTTCTTCAACTATTTTTCTTGTAGCCACCTCACACTTAGTGAGTCCTGAAAAGATGAACATAACAGGGAATGAGCGACAACATGCTCAGTAGGGAAAACCATTACTCACCTTAAGGTTTTATTCTTATCACATTAAACCTGCATGG